>JARHVA010001996.1:2480000-2495000 GCA_037957365.1 Torreya grandis | reverse complement strand
TTAAATAGAAATAAATATTTAGAATTAAAAATAATGGTCAGTAAAAAATGTAATCAACCCAGTGATCATTTACATAAACTGATATTAACTCCAAGAGATACAATAGCATTGGCCATTTGTAATTGGTAAGTGTTTGTTTATTGCTTGTAATTTATAGAAACACGGTAGAGTTTGAGTGGGTACATATATATTGTATTCTTTGTTAAAAAAACTTAAAAAGGATCTCATGATCTTTTCAAAATCTTGGAATTCAGTGTAAGAGATTAAAACATTGAAGCCAAAATGGCTTGTCTGGCTGAGTGAAGTCTATGAGAAAGAAAGTCAGAACATTGGTCTATAATACCAATAGTTTCCATTACAGATTATGATATTTTTATTTTATGTTTTTATAATGATGTTACAATATCATGTTCATGAATTTAAATCCATGGTTTATGTTCAATCTTGTGTCATAACTTCATATTTCCTTGAGTATGTTTTGAAGTCAATTGGTAGTTCAGAGTAAACATCATGTAAAGAGGATTTTGATATTGTATATCATTATTTGAATCATATTATGAATTTTATTATTACACTAAGGTCATGTGGTTTCTTAATATGTGATTTTTCTCCATGGTTGTTTGAAAAAAATGAGTTTATGTTTTAGTTGTTCAAAATATATTTTTTTGTGTATGCACAGGGCTAGTATGAGTAGTGTTTTGAGAAGGATTTCAAGTGGTGGTTGGACCTTAAAGGTGTTTTTGACATAAATTAAAGTTTTATAAGGTCTATTTTAGTGTTATATGAAGTTTTCCTTCCATTTTTATAGTTTTAAAGTGTTTTAAGGAGATCAAAGGGTAACATGTGCTAATGAAGGCCTAATGGGATTAGATCTCCTTAAGGCCTAAATAAGACTTTGGTATATTAAGATATGGACAAACTAATGTGATATATGACCTATTTTTAAGGTAAACTAAATTATAAAACTGATTGGAGACCAAGAAGGGTATGAATAAGAGTCTTATATAAATACTAGACAGTTTTAGGCCTATTTGAGTGTGAAGAAAAAATGATTGAAATAGAATATTGGTAAGAAAGATAAGGTATTATATATAATAATTGGTGTGAAGAGTAACTATGATGAATTTATTATATATTTTATGTATATGAAAATCAAGTTCAAATTACCTAATCAACTCAAGAAGAGGGCTAGTTGAGTGAAGAAGGTTAGAGGCCAGCTTGAGACTGATAGAAGTGTACAAATAGCTAAGTAAGAAGATCATAATATGTTTTATAAGAAAAAATGTATTATAAATGTTATAAAATGTTTCATTTGGATGATTTTGTGTTGATTCATCTAGGTGGTTAGTACCTCCTTACAAGTTGGTTCTTGCTAAAGACTAGCTGAGTTGATGCTTATCTAGTTGGGGTTGGTGCTCCATGTGAAGTGGTTATTCACTAAAGTTTGTGTTTTTACTATATTAATTTATTCCATTTTCATCATTAGTGTTTTTTTTCCACTTAAGGGTTTCCCACATATTTATAATGTTCGTTTGATTCATGATCTTATGGATTTATGTTTATGCTTTGTAAGATGTACAAGCTTGTTTAAATGATCTATGATTGCTTAAGTAAGATTTGTAGATAAATTTTTTTAATATTGATTCTCCCACCCCAATCTCATTCATTTTTATTCCAATAATTGGTATCATATCCTAGTCCTTTAAAGCAGGTCTAAAACCTAAAGTAGATCATAAAAGTAAGGATGGCTAGTCAGCAAACTCAAGGTGGTTTCCCTACAAGTAAGGATTATTAAATCAATCCAATTATGAATTTTGGAATTTTAAGATTAAAATATATTTGATGTCTCAAGGTCATGATATCTATCAGTCATTTAAGGATGGCTATAGTGCTCTTCATATTATCTAAATTGATACAAGTAAGAATGCTAGTGAAAATAAATCCAAGGTAATAAATGTCATTATTTGTGGCCTATCAGAGGCATATATTGCGAATTTAAATCATTTTTAATAATATAAAGAGACATGGGACAAATTGAAGACTATCTATGAAGGAGACACCAAGGTGCATATGGCCAAGTTGCAGACCCACTGAAGATAGTTTGAAAGATTGAAGATGAATGAAGATGAAACCATTGCATCTTACCTATTTAAGGTTGATAAAGTTTTCAACATCATTAGAGGATTGGGAGAAGAGGTGAGAATATATAATGGTTCAAAAGATGTTGAGATCATTTAATCTTAAGTTTAACTCTAAGGTATCTACAATAGAAGAGATATAAGATTTGGAGAAGCTAAATATGGAAGGGCTTCATGGCATCTTAACTACCTATGAGTTGAGAAAAAAATGAAGGAAAACCCCCAATAAGGAAGCATCTTTCAATGTTGAAAATAATATAAAGGTCAAAGATGAAGGATGATAAGATATTGATGATGATCAACTAATACCCATGTTTACAAGGAAGTTGAGGTTTGGATCTGGTAAAAACAAAGGTAAGTTGCACTTCAAATGTTTCCATTGTGGTAAGAATGGGCACTTTACATCCATGTGTCCTAGAAAGGATACATCTGATCATAATGAAGAATGTGATGAACATCATGGCTATGACAAGAAGACCTAAAATCCTTATAAAAAAATGAGTTTAGAAAGTATGAAGGCAGCAAAAGAAATCTAAAAAATTAGAAAAGATTATACACATAAGAAGATAACTCTTCTGATGTAAGTGACTCAAGTGAATATGATAGTGATGATGGTAGTAATTAATCTAAACATGATAATATTGAAACCTTGTTCATGGACATAAAATAAAACTATAAGGGTTACTCAAATGGGAAAGGCATTATGGTTAATGTAGAATCAGATAAAGAAGAAGCATAAGTGGATAGTTGAGCATGCCTCCATTCTAGAAATCATGCCTCCAAACAATCATGCCAAACACCTGATGGCCAATGCCAAAATAGGTAACCTTTGACCACCTAAGGTCACCTAATCAATATTGGTGGGGAATCTAGAGCATCCACATTTAACACAATATTTTGAACACCCAGTGGTGTAGGCTTCTAAAGGTCATGTTAAATGAAGTTGACATAGTCAACCAAATTACTAAATTTGTCCTATAAGTCTCAAAATGTCCTTAGTGAGACCACTCTAAGACTTAAATACCAAGAGAATATTTCTCACTACTTCTCTTCTAATGGGAAACATTCACAATACCCACCAAACCCATCTAAAAACTAGGATGAACTAACCTCAAAGCTACCTCAACCATCAATTCATTGTCCTTAGAGGTGATGATAAAATTACAAACAAATTTTGATGTCACCATAGAATTAGTTTTCATCCTAAATCTAGTATCTAGAAACACCAAACCCATAACCACTTTGACTACATGCAAAACACTACCCGATTGAATAAGATAAACCTGTGTAATCTATCATTTGAAATGCAACCATAGAAAGACATCTCTATATTACAGTATTCTAGGTAGATTAATGGCTCACTAAGGAAAACTTGATTCAAAATTTCCATGGAAAATAGATGTAAAAGCCACATAGAGAAATCAATAAAACTTATTGGAGACATAATGATCACTACTAGGGATTAAAGAGAGGGGAAGCAACTCGACCTATGAAGATAAAGGTGAGAGGATTCTTCCCACACTTAGAAGAGTATATGCCATTAGTGGGAATAAAAAAACAAATAATAGTGGTAGCTTACAACACCCCAAAACAATAAGACCCATTAATATTCCAAGATCCCCAATGATTATCAATAACCAAATCATTGTCTTACAAGATACCTTTGTCAACATAAAATATAGCTACCTTATTTTATTCTCTAAAATAGTGGCTGGCCTCCTAAAGAGTTGAGGTTATCTAACTTGTCGAGGCTTGATTCAAGATGTTTTTTACATTCCAAGAAGTAACTTTTCCATTTTGAAGTGATTGAATAATAAGCATAGAGTTATCTTCAAATATAACATTGTTTATCCCACATTAGGCTCCCAAGTCCATTCCTACAACTAGAGGTTCAACCTTAGATTCATTATTAATGTCATCTAATAACATCATAGAGAATGCATAAATTAGATAACCATTGCAATCTAGGATGACACATCTAGCCCCTAAAACACTAGGAGTACCCCTAGCCACGCCATCAAAGTTTATTTTAAACAACTGGGGGGGAAGTCCTCTCCATTTTCTGACATTTCTTTGAAGCCTTCGAAATGGCCATTGACCCATCAATGAGAGGATTTTTCAGCCCATACCACAAGGAAATAATATGGAAGTCTCAATCAGAAAGGTTGCCCTTGTATCTTTGAGCATGCGTGAAACCCACTTCAGTCATGATAATTTCCTATTTATTTAGAACCACTTCTAGGGAAAAAGACCCATCCTAAATTTTTTTTACTATGTTCTCACCAAATGGTCCAGATAAGGATTACGAGGCATAAATTCTAGAGGCAAACAAAGGTGTCCTTTAGATAGCCAATAGGTTAAGCGATAAAAACCTATCAAAGCATCATTGGTCTAGGACAATGACATGAGAGCATACCCCATAGCCATTTCTATCAAAATTTGATAGTAGGATAGGTGAAGATAATATGAGTGACATATTCCTTAGCATGCAACACATACAACACCTAGGTGGCCTACAAACCCCTATTTTATGTAAATGATCCAAAGGATATGACTTTGTGTGGCTAGCCATGTAAAGGCCCCTATTTTGGGAAGGCAAACCTTTCTCTAGCAGAGCAATTTGGCACATTCAAAACTGGACCCCAATTATTTATCAATTTTATACCCAAATTCACTATGAACATTCTTGTTTTGGCCCCAATTTAATAAATGGAGTCTACCTTATTGCTAATAAAAACTTTGTTTTTAACTAGAAGGCTAGCAAAAAGATGTGTTTGGTTTTATGTAAAGGCACAATATCCAACTCTCCATCTCTAACACTCCATCCCTATAACATCTATGATTTCCAAATAATCTCACACTTTCATTCCTTAGAGGGCTTCCAGGGTATCTTTTGATATGACAAACTCTTAAATGTCCTACAAGGGTTTGTGTCCATTCTATGAATACCCCAAAATTTATTTGATCACCTATCATTGACGACCCAAGAAATTTGGTCCTTGATAGTATGTTGGCATTTGAGAATAAAATTCCATAGATTTGATCCCCTTGAAGGTTTTTGAACCTTGACAATGTTCACTAGGGAGAAAAAACCAAAGTAATGTTGGAGAAGATTATTCCATGTAACATGGGAATGATTGACCCTAGCCCAGACCAATATGGCTCTCAAATCTAAATCATGGATAGCTATATGTTTAATCCTCATAATACAACCCACCTATTCTAAACAAATCTTATCCCATTTGACTAATGGAATTTTAATCTTATCTTAGGACCCTTGTCAAAGGAAAACTTTCATAATTATATTCAATTACAATAAAAAATTTTAAAAGGTGGAAGGACTGATAAAGTATAAACAATAAGGGCATTTAGAATTGATTTAATGAGAGTCATGTACCCCACAAGAGTAAACCATTTAACTTTCCATGAGGCAAGTATAGACCTATATATTTTGAGAAGATTGTCTCATATAGAAACTTTCCATCCTATTGAAAAGGGGGAATCCTAAGTATTTAACATGTAGCTTACCTTTTCAAAATCTAATGACTATGATGTCATGCTAGGTAGTGAGGAAGGTATTGAAGAAAAATATTTCAAACATGGCCATGTTAATTTTTTGCCCATAAGCTTTCTCATAATCAACCAAGATTTGCTTGAATGCACATGCTTCCCTATGATTGGCTAGGACAAACAATATTCCATATCCATAAATTGTTGATGCATGAAAATTTCCAATCCCTCCATATCCTTGATATCCTAAATTTCAACAAAGGCCTTAGTACCCAATATTTCCCTCCCCAAAGCTTCGTCCATAAGGATGCAATGAAAAATGGAGATAAAGTCACCTTGTGTGAGGCCTTGGGATGCTTCTAAAAATCTCAATGGGTCCCAATTGATAATGATATAAAAAATGGGACTTAAGATATAGTTGAAGATCTATTTGAAACAATTGAGAGAGAAACCAAATCTCTCATTTTTTTTTACAATGAATCTCGAACAAAGTCTATCATAGGCCTTGTTGATGTCAAACTTGAGAATCATCCCCCTTTTATGATCAACAAACTAATAATGGATGATGTCATGAGCAATAAAAATACCATCATGAATTTTTTAGTGGGTAAAAAACCCCATTTTTTGATTGAGATAATGTTCTTTAATAATAATTTAAGTCTAGAAGATTTTTTTTAGAAATAATGAAGGAAATGCTACATCTTCTTCTCAAATTTTTGTTTAACCATTCAAATGCCTTCCATATATATGCTTAATGGAGGAAATACAGTTGGCATTATGCTTTTCCTAAGTGGAGATATGAAATAAAAAAATAATCACGTACCATTATTTTTCTCACATAAAATAACCCAATGACAGAGAATTATGTTCATTCATTGTCATAACCATTACAATTATTTAGATTGTAAGAAAGATAAATATCATTATATTTTGGAAGGAGATTATTTTACAATGAGTTATAAGTAGAATAATTTTAATTTGATTAATTAGAATGGTAATATATCAAAAACTCCTAAAAAAATTAAAAAATAAAAAATTACTGGTTAAATTATTGTATTTTGTGAGTTGCATCACAATGTTTTTCACATTGAGATTTGCTAGTGAAATTCATATTTTAAGGAAATTTAAAAACTATCAAAAAATTTAGTAGTTATCATTTTATGTATTGGTATAATGCTAGGAGATAAAACCCCAAGTCAACACACCCCTAAATAACTCATGGATAGTCGATGAACTTGCATCCACAAGCCAAATGCATAAAAATAAATAAATGAAAATTTAAGGACATTAGAGGTTATTTTTAGGTCACCCAAATCACTTCAAACTTGGCAAGAGCATATATGAAATTATTTATAACACAAATTTATAAACAATGACAATAAATTAATCATTTTTGGTCACTCGAGTTCATTAGATGGAATGGGGGAGAGCATACATACAATAGTTTCTAATTTTCCACAAATAAAGAAAACTAGTCTAATGAACTTTGAAATTTAGCAAATAACAAAAAAACAAACATCAAGTAAAAAATTTCTTAAGAGATATAACTAAAATGTATGTTAATTTTAATAGCACTAAATCTAAAGTGTGATTAAAATTTTAGCTCCTTGGCATTGGTTGCACTTGTAAAAAAAATTGAAAGCAACTAAAAGACAAATATGACTAAGTAGATTTTAAGCACCAAACAAAATGTTTATGAGATTATAACAATTCTTAAGCTTCTCCCTCTCCACCTTAAGTCCAAAATAATTTTATGGATTTTTTTTCCCTAGAAGCCAAAAATTAATTGAGTAAACAAAAATCTATTTTGAGCTCTTGGATTTCTATTTTTGTCTCAGAGAAATCGTCATTGATTATAGAAAAGATCAATGTTGATTCATGTAATTCATATCAACTTGATTCGATCATCGATGTTTCTTACAACCTTATAAAAAACAAATATGTTTCAAAATAGAAACAATTGATAAACAAGTTTAAAACTCAAATCTCTCATGGCTCTGCATGAAAAAGGTTACAAAGGAAATAAATAGATCGTTAAGCACAAAATTGAAAGCAATAAAAGTTAATTTTCTCTATGTTTATAGCTTTCTCTATTTTGACACATAGATTGCCATCGATTACTACATAGATCTTTGTTGATTCCTACAATAATAATAAATTTACTACAACCATTGTCGATCCTTGTAACCTTGTTAAAAGAGGACTTGACTTTTAAAGCTAAAACTCTAAACTTGAAGAATGAAATGCAATTGTTAGAAAAACTAAAGCTAGCATATTACTCTCTTTAGTCATATGGATGCATGGTCCCATTAAGTGTTCCATTATATACCTTAGGTATTTGAAAAGAAAATAATATGTATATTAGTCCTTTTTAGTCTAAATGATAAAAAATCAAGCATACCAATACACTAAGACTAAACAATCTTGCCTAAGAACTAGGGAGAGTATAACATAATAAACAAGATCATAAAATATAGATAAAGATATACATATTTCTTACATACTTGGTTGAATTTTATATTTACTTGTTGGCATAAGGATGTTTGTTCTTGGCCTATGATGATTTGATTCTTCTAACAATGTTGTTTCATGGTGGTAACATCTCTCCAATAGTCACTTGTGGATTGGTGTGAAACTTGCACAAATTGGGCATTATAACAATACTCTTAAAGGCTTCAAGAAGGTATTCTAAAAAAGTAACTTTACACACAAAATATTTTTGGCATATAGTGTGGTCACTTGTATTTATATCCCAAATAACTAACTTTAACCCTAGGGAGGTTAGGTTAAATTCTAACTTGGGTTGAGTCTAAATTAATATAGGCTGAGTCAATCTATCCCAGGGTTGGATTAAAGCACTCATGAAATCTTGACTTCTTAGTTTTAGATTACTTTTGAGGCATGAAAACTCACCTTAGATATTTTTTAGATGTGATACATATTTTTTGGAATATTTAGGAAATAATAAATTAGTTTATTACCTCTTTTGAACTTTTAACTTCATATTTGGCTAAATATTCCTCTTTTGGTAAATGAAAATCATTAATTTGATTTCGAATTTTTATTTAGGCAAGTTAATTAAGATTTGTAATGCAATTAATCTTATTTATTTTTGGCTTTTGGTAATTATTTTACATGTTATGAATTAATAGCTTGACAAGTGAAAAGTGTCTAATTATGAGGTTGTAATTTGACTTGGGTTAATTTGGTGCATATAAGGTAATACACTAAATAAACTATCCTTATCATGTTTTTGGGTAATTATCCCTTACGTGAATGATTTTAGATAATTTAGGTAATGTTTAAGCTTAGATTGTGTCATTTGCTAGAAATTAGAATAAATCCTTGGTTAGGCACAAAACTGGCCAAAACTAAGTGTCTATACCTTGCAACATTAAATCTATGAAACCTTTATCTCATACCATTTTAAGTCCATCAACCAATGTTGTGGTTTTGATATCATTATTTGTGGCCTTAAAAAAGAAAGTCAAACTACTCCAAAAAAATAAAACATTGTGATTTCATAAGAAAGATCCAACTTTGATTATCACAACATTTCCCTTTACAATACAAATAAAATTGAATTTAATCAAGCCCAAAAGACATAGGAACCTATTTTATTACATATTTCTTATTATAAATTTCTCAAAACACATTAATGAGGGAACAATATACTTAATTAATAACTAACACAATTTGAATTACATGGTCCTTATAATGATTTTTTTTGAAAATGGCTAAATCCAACTTCCTCAAATATAATGGAAACATTTTTTAAGTACTAATCACATGGGTATTACATTATTTACCTAATAGATTTGATACCTCTTGGACTTTCCATCGATGAAATCTAATTCCTCAAATATAGTGCAAATAAGTTTTAATTACTAAAAATAGTGTCATAACATTCATAGGAACCATACATTTGCCATGATGTGAAACATAGGCTTCTTTTATTTTTTGTATTTTCTTATGCAATTTTTGAAACCTAAAAGTTGACCGATGTGAAGTAGGGCTCAAGCCTGGGGAGGCTGGGTGGTAGGTCCCCAACACTACCACTGCACCTTGGCCCATGGCCTGAGGCTTCCTTTTGAATGTTTACTACAAAACTTAAACATCTAACACTTAATTGGATTTTACATGTCATTAATCACATATAATATTTATAAATACATCGACAAGTGCCTTGATTTATTTAATATTACCCTAGATCCCTAGTTTTGTAGCATATATACAGTTGATGTTGTTGTAATATATAACTTTTTGTATATGGTTATTTTTGCACACTAACTTCATGATATGTGGTGGGTGATTTTTTTCTCTGTGGAGGGTTTTGGTTGAGATGAAAGTTTAGCTTTAAGCACTTGATTGGTTATCATCATGGATTCTAAAGGACCAAGGTAGAAGTTGCATCATTATCCAAACTATGAGGGCTCAAAAAATGATGGACATAGAGAGAAAAAACATTGATGAAGAGATGAAAATAGAGATGAAGTTGAAGAGCTTTTCACATTAGTGGATAGAATCCAAGCAATGAACATGATTTTTAAATGTGATTTTCTACATAAGAGATTTCAATCAAGGAAGAAAATGTGAATATTATTTTTATTAAACTTAATTCACCATAGAGGCCCTCATTTGAGTGGGATGACTATTATAATCCTCGTTCAAAGGGTATCCCATCTATAATAGGGAATTTGACTTTTTGTTCTAAGAAAAATGCAAATAGTTAACACTAACAAATTTATGGGTTTGGAGGGTTTTGATTTAAATGTAGACACCCCAACCTTGTAACACCCAATCCCTCGGTTAATTTGATATGGTTTGGTAGGGTTACCATGTAAATTTTTTGTTCCCATATATGGTAGACACACAGTGCCAAAAAATAATTTTCATGCATTTTCATAACCATTGTAATTATTCATCTTGTAAGAAAGATAAATATCAGTTTGTTTTTTAAGGAGATTATTTTTCAATGAGTTAGAAGTATAATTGTTTTAATTCAATTAATAAAAACAATAATATATCCAATAATCCATCAAAAAATAAAAATAAAAAATAATAGGCAATTTATTTTGTATTTTCAGAGTTGTAAGGACCACAATGGACTCCACCATACTTGGTGACAACACATCCTAGGTTTTGAGAAGAATGATTTAAGCAATGTAATTATGTGTTTGTTAGGTGAGGGGAAAAAATTAAAATATTTAGGGAAAATAACATATGTTTGATATGGCATTGAAAAATGTTTTTTTTTATGTGGAGTGATAAGATTTATCGACCAACTTTATTGCTAAATAAAATTTCAAAACCGTTTAACCCTTCAGTACTTGTTAATCAGTAGTCAAATTTGAAGGGATGACCTTCATTTCAAGCTGAAGGGTATTTATGAATCTAGCCTTTCAATGATGAAAAGTTGTAAAAAATAGTTACCCTTCGATTGACAAGTGTAAATTAAAATGCCCTTCAATTGACAAGAGTAAATTTATTTTCCCTTCAAATGACCAGATTAAATTTTTTACACTTGTCATTAGAAGTGTGAAATAAATAAACTTTGATTTTAATTTGTTGGGGAATGATTCAAAGACAAAAATCAAATACTTAATAAAATTTTGGAAATAAAACCTATAAAATTTATTCAATGAAATTATAACATTCACCCAAAAGGGTAAAACAATCATAATTCATAACATCTTACTTTATATAAATCAAATGTACTTATATTTTCTAATAAGGAGATAAAATAAAACATTTAAATCATAGAACTATATTGAATAAGATATAAAAATGCAATGTTACACTTAAATATCAACTAGAATATTCATAACTTTCATATCCAATCGGTTCATTTCACTATAATTCCTCCATATGTCAATACCTAGTCCATGCACCTCCTATGCCCATTCATAAGTGGGTATCCCTACCTACCCCAACCATCAGTTTGAGATGGAATTAGGAATGCAATAAGAAACTTGGAGCATACAAATAAAACAAAAAATATGATGTAGAATAGCATCATGTTTTTGTTTTTACCTATATCCAACACCTTTGCCAGTGCACAACAAAGTTCCAAGACCAACCTAACTCATTACTATTGTATCTGCACACATTCCAACAAGAAGGGAATTGAAAATATGTGTTCATATTCCAACAATAAAACATATATAAATGTAAATATTGTATTAATGATTATAAACAGTCTTAATTAATATTAAAATGAATTCCAATGAACTTTCACTCCACTTACAAGATGTTGGTCACTAAAAATATGAACTATATAAGCTTGGATTCCAATTTGTTAGAGAATGATTTAATCACAAAAAAATTATATATATATATATAACTTATACAACTAGTTTCAACATCTAGTCAATTTTTTTTCTAATACTACCACTATTATGAATTTTCTATTTTTTATATTCTTCTATTCTAAACTATTGTAATTATGTATCTATTGGTGTGGAGGAAGAGGCCTTCATGCCTTTATATGCTTCCATTCATCATAAATAACATTCCAATATACCTCATTTAGTGCATGAGGTGAAAAAAGGGAAAGAAACATTAACATATCTAATATTTTCAAATAAAGTCTAGATCAATCATCATTTTTTATCATGTTTAAATTTGAGAAACTTCTTTCACATACTGTTGTGCTCACTATAATAAAAATAATAGAATACCATAGCTGCATTAAAAATAAAAACCCTTCAAACCATTCATGTTCACCTCCATAAATATCTCATACTGTAAACATATGGATTTTTGTGTATGATTTATAAATAGTACAAATAAAATCATCCATCTCACCTAAACATTTGATAGTATCTACAATATGTGAGTTTTTAACACTAAATTTTTCAAATAAACATGTTAACCATATTTTTTTGTGGTCTCTATCATCCACCTCATCATAATTATTACGAGGACTAAAAAACTTATCAACATTAAATATAGGTAAATCTATGAAGCTTGCATCTAAAGAGTCAATAACCTTGATTATAAAACCTTTTCCCAATTCAATGCAATCATTTAGTGTCCTTGATCTTTGCGAGTTAGGTAAGCTCTCAAATCTCAATGGATGCATATGTATTTTACCTACTCCATTTGGAAAATCAAGAGTTCTTCCTTGTGCTTTATTTTAAAAAGTTGAAATATGTATTGTACCTGCCCAAAATATGTATCTTTGAAATATCCTATGAAGAATTTTACTATCTAAGGTAGTGCCAATGAAATTAATCTCAACATGTTTATCTTTAAATTTTGTATTAAAATTAATTAACTCAATAAGCACATCTATATGTAAATAGATATAAAATTATACTCAAAAATTTCTTGGCAAATCATATAAATTTTTATCCTTTAAATTCCATTCTCTCAACAAAATAAGGATGAGTTTGACAATCCTTTCAATGACCTTTACTCTAGAGAGCCACCTAATTTGATGAATTTACAACACCTTTAACCAACTAATTTGAAATGGATCCATTAGATCTCTTAATGTTCCATGTCTTTTAGCAGATTTCCATGCCATCAATAACTTTTATTTATAAATTTGTCAATAAATTACATCTCTAAAAAATAACATGAAGCATCATTCACTGCTAATGCCTCTTTATGAGCTATGCAATGAATATCTATTAATTGAGTAGCATCTTTATGAATCTTAGTAGATAATCATTCATGAATACCCCTCCTAGTAGATAATTATTTTATTTGAAGGAGGCATGTAATTTTTTTTACACATTTACTTCTTCCTTCATTTGTCAAATATGTAATGTAAACTATCAAATGTTATTGTATTGTTTGGTCAATACTTTCATCAACTAAAATTGTGTAAAATGAACTATAAAAACTCTAATATTTAAAAAAAATTAATATGCCTCATGTGAAGCTTGTAGAAACTCTTTCTCAAATGTGTTATTTTTATATGCAGTGTATTCATCTGTTATATGCATGTGTGGATTGCCTTTATACTTATTTAAGTCATAAATTAGCTTATAGAGATCTAAAGATAAATAATGTATGGAAAAAAAATACATATTATCTATAATAGATATGATTATCTCCTTTTCAACATCTACCATTAGTTCTACATGTTTGGTTATTGAAATACTAATTTTTTTCTTTCTTCTTCAAAAAGTTGGAAAGAAAATTTATGAGGCTTTGATTTTGCATACATTTTAAGACCACTAACTTGAAGGGTGGTACTCTCATCTTTAGCAAATGGATTCTCTCTCTTATATTTTACACACTAAGAACATTTTATCCTTTCAACACCATTGCAATATTTTACAATGTAAGCCCATGGAAATATTGTTTTCTGTTTAGAATTTAATATTCTTTTTTTATTTCTTTTATGCTTCTTCCTCTTCTCAAATCTATTCTCCATCAAATTCATATATTTCTTCATGTGGATAAACATT
The DNA here is from genome assembly GCA_037957365.1 of Torreya grandis. NCBI lineage: Eukaryota > Viridiplantae > Streptophyta > Pinopsida > Cupressales > Taxaceae > Torreya > Torreya grandis. The sequence goes on along the minus strand of JARHVA010001996.1, from coordinate 2,480,929 downwards.
AAAGTCTTCATTTCTGGATTGGAATTGTTGATTAGAATCTCAAGGGATACAAAATGCATCAAAAAGTGATAGTTGTCTTTATCCTTCTTAGGATGATCAATAGAAGTCATTTTCTCATAATTTATACCTACTTAATTGCAAAATTGAAATTAAAAATATAAAATTAATCTATACCTACTCAATGTTATTCTTCTAAAAATGCTAACTGCTGAGAACTTTATGATTTAAGAATGAAATGACCATCGAAATACAATATTATAAATATACATAATAATAAGTATAACTAAGATTTATAATACAAATTTACAATGAGACTTGACATAGGTTGGTCGCATAAAAATGAAACACTACACACACACACACAATAAATTAGTAATATATATATATATATATATATATATATATATATATATATATATATATATATATATATATATTCACAGTTAACTATAAATTAGTATTATAAATATATATAAAAATAAAACTATATATATAACATAAAAAGAATCTTATAATATTTATTTAAAATGAGATTGGTCACATAATCTTATTTACATATGTTTATAAGACTAATTTAAAGTGAGATTGGAATTTTTTCCAATTCATATATATATATATATATATATATATATAATATGGAAATTTATAGGGAATAAATTAATTTATACATTACAATGAGTGGTTTTATATATTTATATTACTAATTTACAGTCAGATTTCTCTCATTAAAATTTATACACGTATCTGCAGACTATAGTGAATATTGTTTCTATTTATGATAATACAGGGTATGGACAGTGGTTCAATTTGAAGGGTTCGAAGTGAGATTCATTTGAAATTGTAAATATATATTTTTTTGTATATATGTATGTATATATATATATATATATATATATATACACCACAATGAATATGCTTTTATATATATT
>JARHVA010001996.1:2465000-2475000 GCA_037957365.1 Torreya grandis | reverse complement strand
AAAACTATCTAGAAACACCAAACCCATAACCACATTGATCACATGTAAAACACGACCTAATTGAATGATAAAAACCACTTCAATGTATCATTTCAAATGCAACCCTAGAAAGACATCTCTAGCTTGAAATATTTTAGTTAGATTAATGGATCACTGAGGGTAACTTGAAACAAAGGTCCATGGGAACTAGATGTGAAACCCACATAGAGCAATAAAAAAACTTATTAGAGACCTAATGAGCATAACTAGGGATAAAAGAGAGGGGAAATAACTCGACCTATGAAGAGAAAGGTGAGGGGACTCTTCCCACACTTGGAATATTATAGACCATTAATGGCCATAAACATTGGAAATTATGGTGGAAACCTATGATAACAAGGCCCAATTAATCTCCCAAGTTTTCCAATGAATATAAATAACCAAATCATTATATTTCAAGATACCTTTGTCAACAAGAATGTTAGCTACCTTATTTGCTTCTCTAAATTAGTGGGTGGCGTCACAAGAGTTGAGGTTGTCCAACATGTCGAGGCTATATTCAAGATGTGCTTTACATTCCAAGAAGTAACGTTGCCATTTTTAAGTGCTTGAGTAATAACCATAGAGTCACCTTCAAATATAACATTGTTTATCCCACACTGGGCTACTAAGTCCACTCCTACAACTAGGGATTCAACTTCAGCTTCATTATTCATGTCATCCACCAAAATCATAGAGGCTACACGAATCATAGAACCATTACAATCTAAGATAACACAGCTAACCCTCAAAGCACTAGACCTACCCCTAGCCACCCCTTCAAAGTTTACATTAAACAACCTTGGGGGGGAGTCTACTCCATTTCCCCACTTTTCCTAGAAGCCTTCGGAATGGCCACTAACCCATTAACTAGAGGAGTTTTCAGCCCTTACCATATGGAAATAATATGGATATCTCAATCAAAAAGGTTATCCTTGTATCTTTGAGCATGGGTAGAACTCACCTTAGTCATGATAATGTTTGAAATTTTAAAAACCACTTATAAGGAACAAGATCAATCCTAATTTTTTTTTGATTATGTTGCTACCAAATGGTCCAAATAAGGATTGTGAGGCATAAATTCTAGAGTCAAGAAAAGGTGTCCTTTGGAGAGACAATAGGCTAAGCAATAAAAACATGTCAGAGCATCATTGTTATAGCCCATTACCATGAGAGCATACTCCATAACCGATTCTATGAAACTTTGATAGATAGACACATGAAGAAAAGATGAGTGGCATCCTCCTCAGCATGCAACACATACAACACCTAGATGACCCACAAACCCTAATTTCTTATCCATTTTATAACCCAAATTCACTATGTACATTCTTTTTTTGGCCTGATTCTAATGGATAGAGTCTACCTTATTGCTAATAAAAAAATTAATTTTAATGAGAAGACTAGAAAAAAGATGTGTTTGGTTCTCTACAAAGGCACAATATCCAATTCTCTATCTCCAACACTCCATCCCTACAACATTTATGATTTTCAAATAATTTCACACTTTCATTTCCCATAGGACTTCCAAGGTATCCTTCATTGAAACAAGCTCTTGAAATTCCTACAAGGGTGTATGTCCATTTTAAGAATACCCTCAAAATTTTGTTGATCACCTATTATTGACCACCTAAGAGACATGGTCTTTGATAATCTGTTGGCATTTGAGAATAATATTCCATGGATGGGATCCCCTTAGATGGTTTTGAACCTTCAAAAATTTCACCAAGGAGAAGGAACCAAAGCAATTATGTCTTAGAAGATTACTACATGTAACGTGGGAATGATTGACCATAGCCTAGACCAATTTGTCTTTGGAAGCTCAATTTTAGATAGCTAGATGTTTAATCCTCTCATTACCTACCACCTATTGTAAATAAACCTTATCCCATTTGACAAAGGTAATTTTATTCTTATCCTAAGACCCTTGACAAAGGAAAATTTTCATAATTATATTCAATTATAGTGAAATTTTTGCTAAGGTTGAAGGACTGATAAAGTATAAACAATGAGGGCATTCAAAATTGATTTAGTGAGAGTGATGCACCCTATGATAGTCAACCATTTAACTTTCCATGAGGTGAGTCTAGGCCTATAGATTTTGAGAATATTGTCTTGTATGGAGGCTTTACCAACCCCAGTGAAGAGGGGAACTCCTAAGTATATAGCAGGTAGCTTCCTGTTTGAAAATGTAAGACTATGATGTCGGGAGAGGTATTGAATAAAAAGATTTCAAACTTGGCTATGTTAATATTTTGCCCAAAAGATTTCTCATAATTGACCAATATTTTATTGAATGCACATGATTCCCTATCATTGGCTAGGCCTAATAACATTGCATCATTCATTAATTGTTGATGCATGAAACTTGGCATACCCTCTGAAGCCTTAATACCCCAAATTTCACCAAAGGACTTAGCACCCAAGATTTCCCTGCCCAGAGCTTCAATAATAAGGATGAAAATAAAAGGGGAGATAGAGTCACCTTGTCTAAGGCCTTAGGATTCTTCAAAAAAGCTAGTCATCTCCCCAGTAGAGAAGACAAAGCTCTCATGTGTTTTTAGAAGGAATCTCCAACAAAGTTTATCATAGACCCTATTGATGTCAAGGTTGAGAATCATCCCCCTTTTACGATCAACAAACTAATAATGGATGATCTTGTGAGAAATATTAATACCATCATGAATGATTCAGTGGGGAGAAAATCCCCCTATTCACTTGAGATAATGTCCTTTAACAATCATTTAGATCTAGAAGAGATTTCTTTAGAAATAATGGACGAAATGCTACAACTTTCTTTCAAATTTTCATTTGACCATTTAGCTTCCTTCCATATCTAGACTTAATGGAATAAATGGTGTTGGCATTATGATTTTCCCAAGTGGAACTATGAAATAAAAAATAATCATGTACCAGAATTTTTCTCATGTATAGCAATAACCTAGTGCTAGATAATTACATTCATGTATTGTCATAACCATTGCAATTATTTAGATTGTAAGGTAGGGATCCCTTAGAGAATGTTGTTACTCCTATTTTTAATGCGTTGGTCGCTCCATGAAAAATAAAAGGCATACAATAGGATATTTTAAAATCTTTTCCTAAAAACAAGGCAATGTCTAATTTTTAGGGGGATAGTTTGAGTGGGTGGAAAAAAGGGGGGATGGGAGTTTATCACACCTAACTCTATTTTTTAGGAAGATATTCTACTATGTGTAAATTTATGAATGGTCAAAATTTGTGTAAACATTAATTATAAATAAAAAAATAATCAATTTAAATATTATCCTCTATAAATTGGAGCATACACTTATAATTATAAGACCATGGGACCACTTTTGATATATAGACTCCCACATTTGCTCTGTAGTATTCCTTGTGAAAATTTAGGAATCCTCTCTTATGGAACCACTTCCTAAGAAAGATAATTATTAGTTTTTTTTGAAAGGATATTCTTTTACAGTGTATTTGAAGTAGAATAAATATAATTTGATTAATAAGAATGATAATATGTCAAACAATCGCCAATATAATAAGAATGATCATTATAATTTGTTTGACATTTTATCATTCTTATTAATCAAATTATAATGATTCTACTTCAAATACACTATAAACAATCTCCTTTCAAAACAAACTAATATGTCAAATAGTCGCCAATATATATATACCAATTTATCTATTTTGTGAGTTGTGAGAAGATCACAATGATTTCTACCAAACTTGGTGGAAACACATCCTAGGCTTTGAGAATAAGGATTTAAGCAATGTAATTATGTGTTTGTTGGGTAAGGCCTTATGATTTTCATGGAAGGGAAAGTAATTTGCAATCTTTTGTGAAAATAACATATGGCATTGAGAAGTGTTATAGTACATGGAGAAATGAGGTTTGCCGATCAACTTCCCCTTTCAAGGAAATTTAACGACCATCAAAATTTTAGTAGCTATCATTTTCAAAATTTATAAACTATAAATTGGGAATTTTTAATGAGATCAACATTGTGTAACATAAAATTAAAATCTACTTGCCAATGTATTATATTAAAATGCGTATTATTTTATATATATCAAATTAAATCTATTATATAAATAATATTACTAAATATAATTATACAATAGTAATGAAATGGATAAAAATTACAACGCATAATCAGTCATGATAAATTATTATTAAAGGTTGTTAAATACACTTAAATCTCCCAAATAAAAAAGAAAAAGAAGGTGTTGGACGTCATATCTAATTCTTATAGCACACCAAAAATTATTGATTGTTTTTCCTTTCAATATTAAATATGTTAAATAAATATTATAATTTTTTTAATAGGTTGCTCATTTTACGTTAATGTATATAATTTTTATACATTATATAATTTTTTATTATATTTTTTAATAAGAAAAATAAAGTAAGGTTCAGTTAAATGGTCAACAAGCCAATAATTTTTAGTGCAATTTTTAATTGGTCATTTATTCAATAAGAACAATTATTTATTAAAAAAAAGTTTTTTCAAATATTTCCTGTGTTTTCCAAGGCATTTACAAGTTTAGTTTAAAAAATGTTTGAGTATTAAAATAATTTTATGCTAAATAATCTCTTTCATTGTGAAACATTTTGTTGTAAAGGTCCTTTCTCTTATTTTTGAACCTTTGATTCCTTGTCCATCCTAAATTCTTCTTTTCACATTTTCCCTTCCTCATTGCACACATCCATTATGTCTTTGAGCACATTTCCTTCCTTTCACAATTCCATTCCCTATTTGTATGCCTTAATTTATTATTTAGGAACTTTCCCTTTCTTTCGTGACTATATTTCCTCTGTGTTTTTTCCTTCTTTACAAACTTTTCCCCCCTATTTATGCACCTCTTCTTCAATATGGGCCTATGTTCATAAAAACTAATGTTGTGAATTATATTATTAGATTCGTGGGCTCCATGTGTGTAAAACTAATCTAAATTTGGATAATAAATGTCAGTCAGGATGAGCTAACTAATCCACTATTCTCAATAAGATGTGATATGTCACTTATAACAATCTTTAGTAATTTTTTCCTTTGAATTCATAGCGAAGAAACCTTTTAAGATGATTACATAGGGATATACAAAGACAAAACCTATGTAGAGACCTTAGATTATAAGACATCTATTTATTCCTATTTTTGAAATTCATAGTTTTGTTGAGGGTGATGAAACCGTCGATTCTTATAGGTGTCCACTACAAAGCCACCAATTAACGAGGGAAATAGTTTCACTTTGCATTATGTAGTGATTATACTTGTATACAAGATACATGTAGAGTACAAGTGTTGTTAATGTTATCTCATTTATTTTTGGGTTTTTTTTTCTTCATTCGCTTCTCTCCTTGGGAAAAATATGTATGTGTTTATGGTGAAGAAAATGCAATCAGTGAGTATCTCAATGATGGTTTGAGTTATCATTGATTCAATTGTGTTTTCATTGATGTTCTCTTAGTAGTTTGTCTTAGTTGTTAGTTTTTGGGATCTTAGTTTTGTGTAATGGAATGTCTAAAAATGATTGGCAAAGCAACATATGAGTTTTTGGCTTGTTTTACTATAACAAAATTATATGAAGGCCTCATAAATTAAGTGCCCTTATTACTAAATAAGAGATATTGGCAAGAGGAGGAAATCCCCCTATCTAGAGTTCTTCAAAGTTGGTTTACCCAAATTAATTATGTCATTTCCCGATTTTTTTTTTATTTTGCTCTTTTAGTAGATTTATTTTCTAAGCATTTCATTTTCAGTTTTACTTTATGATTTTAATAATCTACATTAAGTTTAAAGAACCATGAATGTTTGTTCAAGAGTATAAATAATGGAAAAGAAATATATGTATAAAAATCAATGGGTTAGGATAGTGAAAAAATTTGTATTAATAAGTAAGCTATGAAAAATCCATGCCAATTACATATTATATTTGTAATAGAGCTAGTTATTGTTCTATTATGTATGGTTTGTATATTATAGCCAATATGTATATTTATGCCCATCACCAGATCCATGAGCGATTGTGGAGAAGGTATCCTATTTCTTTTTTAATAAGATATATCCACAAAAAGATGGAATGAATAAGTGAGAAGCACAATTCACACAGATAAAGCTTCACCTCAAATTAAAGAAGAAACATTTATCAAAATGGAATAAAATGTTTCCAACATCTCTCTATTGATGGGGAAGATTATTAAATTGGAGTCGACTATGAAGGTTCTCATTGAAAAGATTGGTGTTTCTAAGGAGACTCTAAAACCAAGTGAAATTTGAATACTTATGACCATAAGAAGGATGAGTCCCATACAAATCAAGTTCCACATCCATTCAATGTTTTTAGGGTAAGATTGAAATTCCATGATATGAATTCAAGTGAAATATAGAAAATTGCGATCATTGGTTTCCTCAACTAGAGGTATATTTAGGTCTGCATCATATTAATGAAATTCAAAAAATCTCTTTCGTAAGGTCAAATTTAACTAATCACACTATAAATTAGTTTGAAAGTTATTTTGATTCTTTGGTTATTATAAAAATGGTTCCAATTAATAAATGAGATGGGTTTATAAATGTTGATAAAAATAAAAACAAGAAATTAACCTATTTTTTAAAAGAAAGAGAGGTCCATGTATTGGAAATGTCTTCAAAAAACATAAGGTGTGTGTATTATTATACAAGAATTTTTTGCCAAAAGGCAAACCAAATAATAAAATATGTAGTACATTATGATAGGCTGATGATCTCTATAGGAGGATATATATCCATCTATGGAGACATGTACTCTTGTCCAAGACTAAATATGTGGATGAGGCTTGTTATTAAGCTCATTATCTTGAAATGGACAAAATAAAGTGTATATGCACCTTTATGAATACAATAAAACAACAAGATGGATCCAAATCAAAAGGGAAAGACAAATGGAAAACTAAACATAATTCCAGTCTAAATATGTTTTTTCAAAGTGATACTAGAATATATTTTAGGCATTATGATATTAATGCTCACATATATGATACTTGCTGGAGTTTATATCTATAAATGCATCCTTTAAACATAAAATCAGAAATATGATAAAATTAGAAAGAGGATATTAATCTTTATTTCAAGTAAAATAAATTGGGTGACACTTTGATGTGGATGAGAGGATGTTTTATATTTATATATATATTTTTTAAAGTATGTTCTATGTAGAAATAGTGCTCAGGATAAATCTATACTCACAAAAAAAATTTATATAAAAGATCATATTAAAAGAAAGAATATCAAGGCTATTTATTATTCTTGGTCTAAATAAAATTTGATTAGGAAAGAATTAGTATAAAAATTTGGATCGAGACCATACAATCATCCTATTTTTCACTACTATCCAATCTATCAATAATCTTTTTTCTATATATCTAAGAAAATTTTTGTCTTAAATTATGAATATGAATGTGTATATGTGTGTTGTAGTTAAAAATAAAGGGTTGAGAAATAAATTTTCAAAAGTGCAATTTTCATAGAGTGTGGTGTCTTACTCACCATTAAAAAGGATCTCCTACATGTTCATTTTTATTTGAAGTTACAAATGAAAAACATGTATACTTCAATAAAGATGATACGATGCATTGAATTGGATTTTGATGTTATAAACGATATTGTGTTTTGTTTTTAATTATTAGTACCAAAGGAAGACTATTGCATCCATTTACCTTTAACCTAGAATTAATCTCTCTCCTATTAACTAATCACATTACATTGATTTATGAGTTGATGATTATATAAAATTATTTCAAAGTAAAAGAGGATGTTTTTGTATTGATTACATAAAATAATGTTATTCAGTGTAAGATGATTTGTCCAAAAATGTTTATGCTATTGTCTGCTTCACTTTAATTAAAGTGCTACATTTATTTCCCTCCATCGACAATAAAAACTATCCTGATTTCATTGGGTTTGGCTATTATATGGGATGGATGGTTGTGCTTCCATTTTAGGAATGGGTGAAAATAAGTCTGCCATAAGGATTTATTACATGTAGTTTTTGTAAGCATTCCTTTAATATTTTAATTATATTTTTACCATTATTATTATTCAATGTTTTATCTTAACACCAAAAGGAATGGATTTTGGTGATCCTTTTAATTAAATATGATCTTAATAAAGTCTTGTTCCTTTAAAACCCTATAGGTAAAGTATTATGTATTGGATGGGACAGAAATAATTATGGAGGATCCCTTCCTCAAATATGTTAAGAAATAAAAAATGAGACACTTCAAAAATGAAAAAATTTGCCCATTTTCACTTACTATTGTTGTTTTGAATTTCTCTATTATTTTTTGTTGTCTTTTCCCTTCCATACCATTTCCACATGATTTCAATGTGATTTCCATCACTATCAGGGAGGCTATGTTTGTAAAGCCTTAAAAATTACAAATTTTAAGATACTTGGTAAGGCCATTATTTTTATTTATCTTTCTAAATTTTTACTTGTCCATGTTATATTAGGGTTTTATTCTCAATTTAATGTTGTTTTCTTCTGAATCTCCACACACCAAAACTTATAAATGGGAAATCTGTGATCAATTTTTGTCCTTTAAAGAGAATTAAATTTGAAGAGGGGTGTGTGGCATAAAGTAGCTAAGTGGTAGTGAAGGATATGTTTATGTCCTTGCTTAGGCTATGAACCTTGTCACGATTGAGACAATTTAATGCTATGTCATTATGATTTTAATCATTTTTATAAAAAAATTGTGGCTAATTTTTGTTCATTTTTATTTAAAAATACTTATTAAAAAATTATTAAACCTTAAGATAATGGTAAATTTATTTATGAATTAGGTTTTTTTAGATTTTATGAGATAAAAATGTTTTTTTATTTTATAGTGTTGTAATTGTCTTCTATTAGAGTGATCACACAAGAATTTCAATGACAATGACTCTACTTGTATTCATAAATATGAAAGAGGATGTAAAATAATTACCTTGATTACCAATTTTTTGCCCTTGCTTACCAATTATTTACTTGATTATAATAGCCTAGTCAAGAGTAATATAAATAAGGAGTAGGGGAAGTTAACTCAATAGCACACTTTCACACTTATGGTGAATATTTTAGTAGGTCAATAGGTCTTTACAACATTCCCCATGCTATCACTAAAGGGAGTTAACACACAATATCACACTCATGAATGGAATGTCAAGTGCAACCGAGAATACATCCACGTGATAAACTATTGATGGAGTGATGATGGATAAATTAAACTCAGGATAGGGATGTCAAACACAACTAAAAATGCATCCAAGTGTGAGCAGACGTAACCCACAAAGTATAATGCATAAAGTAGTAAGGCCCATAGCACAGGTAACCCCCATGAATATGGCACTTTATAATTTCAATGATTTTTACAAAACAAATTAGACCAATGGAAAAATGACAAAAAAACATGTACCTTTTTAAAAAGTGGCCCTCAATTCTGATTTATCAATTGAAATTTATAGAAAAATACATTTTCCATCGTTAATGGAATATTTATTTAAATTATACTTATTAGTTTAAACATTATTTCCAAACAAAGGGTAAGGTAGCCTTCCAATCACTCATTGGAAATGAAACAAAGAACCTAACCTCTTCAAGAAAACAAAAGACAAAACTATCCCTGCCCATACACTTCTACATGCACTTCTCTAGAAAACACTTATTGAAAGTGTTTTAATTATTAATAAATAAAGCTATTTTAAATTTTTTTTAAAAAAGTTGTAATTTTTAATATTTTCAAAACTAATAAACAACTATTTTAAAATGGCTAAAAATAGCATATTTTGAAAAAATATTTTTGGGTAAAATTTTAATGTTTTTATCTTTTATCAAGGGAGATATAAAGAAGCCTCGTATGGCACCACCATTATGCATGTACAAAATGCTTTTATTAGGTAGTAGAGGTCTATAAATACATTTGGATAGGTTGTTGAAGGATCAAAACACCTTTTCATGTTGTGGT
>JARHVA010001996.1:2360000-2460000 GCA_037957365.1 Torreya grandis | reverse complement strand
AAGTGCCATTTTTCTATAAATTGCATACATTTTCTAGAGGAACCCAAATATAATATTGATGTCAACCATGTGTTTTTAAAGTCCTTATAAAAATATATGGCTCTTTTTTAGGACATTATTTTCTTAAATACCCATATTTGACATTTGATTATCTTAATGACTAGATTTGATGATATTCTTAATCCAAATTTATGATCATATGCCCTAAATAAAGGATTTTTGTTCCACAAGATGTATTTTAAAAAAATGAGGATTTTCAATTTATCCTCCCAATTGAGATACCAATTTTATCATCCTCTTGGATTGTAACTTGTTCTTATCTCTTAAAGAGTGACCTCCTATATTTGATATTTACAAACAAAGGTTAAAAAACACTCCATGACTCATTCTAATCTCTTAAAAACTACATTATTTCATTATTCACTTTATGGGTCTTTTTCTTGGCTATTCATATTATCATTTTGTTTCAATACACATGTTTATAGGCTAGGTTCAAGATATCCATGAGGAGATGTTTATACAACATCCTCTTTCTTGATCAAAATTATTTTATCAATTGAAGAAAGATATTACATTTTATAAATGGTGTTACTAAAAATCATAATGTTTACAAATTACCTTTATCTTGGGTATTACAATTTAGTAATGCAACATACATTGATTGACACATACAATTCCATTTACCAAGTTTAACATATCTTATAGTTTTGGAAGTTTGCATTTAAAAAAAATTGTCATATATTAAATGAAACATATTAAATAAAGGAATGCAGATTTAAACACATGAATCTATCCAAGCCAAAAATATTATTATGGAGTACTACCCATAATGGACACATTTCTCACCCTATACCAATGACATGATCTCATAACACTTCTTCTCCCTCCATGGAACAACCCTTGATATCATGATCATACAACACTATGCCAAACAAAATGGCATAATAAATACTATGATACCAAAACTTATTTTGGAAAACATGTTGAAATATTATTCAATTTCCATAAAATAATTCAAAAACAAGATAAAAATGTGGAGTAGTTGTTTAAGATTATAATGGTCAGGTGCAAGTTGGGCAAGCAATTGTGAATATTTGGGTGGAAGTGGGGTTAGATTTGGCATTAATGTATATTATTACACATGTGGTTTTGGAATTAGTGTAAAGGTTATGTTTTAGTTATACCAAGCATGACTTCCTCTCCATGGTTGTTTTCATTAGTTAAGAGGTTGGTACCATTGAATTTATATTGTGGTGGCCATGGATAAGTTTGGAATTGATGTCAATTAGGTTTGGGTTGGGATTCTACCAATCACAATTTTTTTTTTGACAAGAGTGGTTAAGCCTAAGATTTATATCCATACCAATTATTAGAAGAAAAAAATTGTTGATTAAAATATGAAGATCTAGATGGCATACTTAGACTGTGTGGTCTTTGTGATGATGTTTTCCATTGGGAAATGTAAAATATATGCTATACATATCCTTATATGGCATGAATATATAATAAAATAGGATATTTATTTGCTATTTTTGCCTCTTTGACATAGGTAACATGGCATTTATAGTCTTATCTTTTTCCTTTGATAGTATAGATAGTATTCAATTAAAAATTTATCTATTTCTTCTTTTTTAATTCTTGTATGGAGTGTATCAAACTATGTTTCCAAGTTACTTACTTATTATTTCATCTTTCATATCTCACATTAGATTGTTTACTTCCATTTGAGAGACCCCATTAGAATATTTAGAATAAGATGTAGGCAATGTTCTATTATTATGATTATTTTTTATGTAAATTGAGTTATCTATACATATGAGGGTATTTCATCAAGTGTTAGTTGAGATACATCTCCAATACTCATTAGGTCTGATACTTCTAAGCATTCATCTATCACTTCTTTCAAAAAGAATAACTTAATGTAGTTTGGATCAAAATAGTTATGTTTAGACTTTTCGATAATAAATGTGAACCACTCCATATAATCCTCCAATGGTTCTTCTTATTTATATATTATTTTGAAGATATAATATCATCTTGAGTTAGTCCCTCAATAATCTAGGTATTTGGAGAGAAATTTCTCATTCATTTCCCACCAATTGGTAATTGAATCCTTACCTATCCCCATAAACTTATAAGGGTTGCATATTTTAAAGTGGCTAGAAGGAGTTTTAGATTCTAAACATCCCTATTATAATCATAGATTTGGAAAAGAACATAAAACTCAAATAAAAATGTATTTATATCCTCATGATATGTATTTACAAAATTAGGAAGGGATAAGTGTTGGATATTATTCATAGGTGTTTCTTTTATAGGATTATCAATATGGAATTCAAAGGTTGAGGATTCATTGGTAGTGTTTTCTCCTTGGGCATCCTCCATGATATTTTGAACAATTTGGAGACTAAAGGTTTGTATGATATAAAATTTATATTATCTATTAATTTATTTATCAAAAGGTGAGTATTGAATTTTGATTTTAGTTGATTATAATGTAAATATGAATCTTTTGATTGGGAATGATGGTGTATGACTTGGAAATTCTTTTGGGATTTCAATGTATAGTTCTTATTTTTGGACTGGCTCAACTATCTCAACTTGTGTTTGGACTATAAATTAAAAATTACTTCTAGGATAAAATAATACTTTATATGTTGTCCTTGAAATGAGTTTGGGTGAGGATAGGGAAATCAAAATACTACATTCTTGAGTAGGCACTCTCTGGAATTATAGATGAATGTCTTTTTCAATAATATGGTACTCCTTTAGATCCTATTTCTTTTATTAAATTAATAATTTAGCCAATAATGTCTTAGTTTTTTATTTCTCTACATTAATTGACATGAATGAACTAATTGTTATTGTCATGTTCTAAATTTTAATCCCTGTAGATTGTTCTTCAATTGTTACACACAACTTTCTGGTTGTTACATGCAGTACGTTAGTTTTGGCATGCATTGTTTCTCAAGTTTTAGAGGGTTCCCTAGCTTATTTCTATAACAAATAGCTTAATTTTCCTAGCAATCATGTTCTTGAATGGTCACATGCACATTGGGTGCACACACTTCCTTCCATTTTTTATTTTTACCTTGTCATGCATAGGGTTAGTTTTGATAAGGGTTTTTATGTGTTTTCTTAATCCAAGATTACCAAGGTTTATGTTTATGCTAAAAATAATAAATGCAAACCTGAAAGGATTATATTTATCTATAAAGTGTAATTTTTTATACTAAAAAAAGGAATTTATGTTAGAAATTATTACATTTTTTATAGAAAGTAGTAAAATTTTCCCAACCTTTTGGAACGTATAATGCTTGACACCTCCATGATAATGGTACCAAAAAAAGGCATAAATAACTCCCCAGTTAAACCTAACATAATATAATCATTATATACAACCTGATAGCTGTATTGTATAGGGGAAGCCACTTGGTTTGTCAATTAAGCTAGTACAAATAATTATCAACCCATGATACGTATGCATTTTCAAGGTCTCAAAAATATATAAGCACACTAAACTCTCTTATATAGATTAACAGACTATAGATCATGTATAGGTAAACACCCTTAACATTAAAGCAAATACTTCACTTTGTATAAATGTAAATTATATAATGAAATACTTGTGTTTAAAGGTAAACTCACTTTTTGGAATGGAAACACACTTGCTTGGAATGTAAAGGAGAAATGTTGATTTGTTAATTTTCATAAGCTTCCCACACTTTAAGAAATAATAATTTATACATAATATAAATAACTTAAACTTGAAGTATATAAACTTAAGATTTTCACAATATAAGACTAACTCAAAAATAGTTAAAAACAATTGAAAATGAATATTTACATAAATAGATGGGATTGTCATAATAATTATTCATGATGGGGCCCTCCTCAATTAGACTTGGGCTTCATATCCCATCCTCGACTAAAAAATGTTTACTTCAAATCAGCTCAATTTCATAATAATTTTGTAGCAATGCATAAATTTTTATAGGTGGATTAAAATAAATAATTACAAGACTTTCTCTCAATTCTCAATTGTTATTCTAAAACTATTAGTCTCTCCTAACTAAGCATACTGACAAATCATTCTTAAGTAGAGGGTAAATTCTTATTCATATTTCTCAAACTAGATAGGCTCATGAGACATAAACTAATCAATCATTTCATGCAGAGAAAAGAATCTAAACAAACTATAATTCTAGTATTGCAAAAAAACTAAAAATCATGGTTTAATAGGGAAGAAACATGTTGAAACATATTAGAAGCAATTTCCTTCCTTCTCTTAAATTATATGAATTTTTAAAATATTAACCTTGATAGTGATCACCTAGAAGTAATTCATAACACATGTCAGTCTTTAGAAATGTTCATATAGCTCACTGATACAAGTGGCAGTTAAGTGTTACAAGTGCATCAATAATTGCTATAGGTTCAATCCAAAAACTAAAAAGTTGCAATGGGTGTGTTAGTGCCCAAACTTTCACTAAGAAATTTGTCCTTTTTTTCGATAAGTATGTCCCTAAAAAGTTTAAATGTTTCCTCCTATACATAAATCTGTACTTGGGTTACAAAACTCTACTTTCACAGTCAATTTATAAAATATCACTCTTGCCTTTTGAAAACCTTTTGTAATCTTGGTTATAGCTAAAGTTTAATGTTTTTATGTTTTAACGACATTATAGGGTCCATGGTAAAAATGTCAAGCTAGGAAGCTAAAATAATGCTAAGTATGATGTTTTCCATTTTCAGAAAGAATATGTAGAGAAACATTTTAAAGGTTAAATGTAAGTTTACAATATTTCAAATTGAAAATGAGACATAAAAGTCCATGGGAATTTTGGCTGGGGAAAACAACTTGCAAAAATCAAGTATTAAAAGTGCAAGTTGTAAATTGTGATCCATTCTACCAATCCCTTCAGTCAACATGGAGGAGAAATACCATGCAAAATTATCTTTTAAATTTTCATGTTAAAAATTGTATATTAATCCCAAAACCTGTAACATGTATTTGGTAGAGAAGCAACATGCCAAAAGTATTTAGTAAAAGTGTAATTTTTAAATTGCATGTCGAGCCCTAAATCTTACTAGTTAACTTAGCATAGAAAAAGTCAACATGAGGGGATTCAAAGCATAAATTTGAATACCAAATGAAAAATTTTATTTTTGTTATATCTCATCATTAACTTCAGAAAATTATGATTTTAATATGTATCACCATCAGTTTGTTATATGGTATATTCTAAAAGTTTGCTTCTAGTCACGATTCTAATATTGTATCTAGTTTCAAAGAAAGATCAGTTCCCATTTTTAAGTTCCTTTATATTTGAGTGTTATCTTGTTTATAAATGTGGAAGGTTTGAGATCATCCTTCAAATTTGACTCATCAAAGTATCTTGCCTCACCCTTAAGTGTTCATCAAAGAAGAAGGAGACAAGTTTGGTGACCAATTCCAGGACAAAGTTCTACTATAAAGGAATGTCTGAACTATCAAGATTATGGTAAACCTAATATTTTATTTGTTAAACTTCCATTAATTGAAGATTATAATAGTTATACTAATCACTCAGATCCTTATAGTCTAATTTATTACCCAACGCCTTCTCAAACAACTAAATCTCCTCCTAGGATTGATCCCCCATGTCCACTTCACTCACCCCCTCATAGTCCTCTATCATTTGATCTTGAACCCACCATTGACCTAGCCATGAGGCATATAGATCAGGATGAGAATGAACATCCTACATTTACGATTCCCATATTTAGACTAATTAATTTTGATGAAATGGAGGGTTAACCCAAATAAGTCCCAAATGAAGTATGGAACTGCCTCCCTAAGTTTCAAGGGAATAATGTAGTGATTGGTGAGTAACATTTGAGGGATTTTCACATTATCATTGAAGATTATGAGGTTAATCATGAGTATTTTTGCATTAATCTATTTTTTCACCTATTGGAATAATATGTTCATTAATGGATCAACTCCCTTATCCATTGATGCATAAATTCATGGGATGAAACGAATAATGTTTTTAAAATTTAGTATGGTGATAAAATTGATCCTAGGTTCATTTTTGATGAGTTGAAAAACATAAATAAGAACCCTAATGAGTGTGTGTAGGACTTTAATATGAGGTTTAACAAGATTATGATGAGTCTACCTAAAATATCAGACATAGTGATACAACTTACTTGATTATATACTATGATGCATTTGACAAGAAGGAAACCTACTACTTGAGGGAAAACGTTCCTAAAACTTGAGTTTGGAATTCAATATGGCCATCTAAATTGAAATTAACATAAAGGTTATGGGTAAACCTTTTAATAAGTGGGCTGATGTGAAATTGGTTAATCCTGAAAAGACTTAGTCCACTAAGACAACAAACCATGAGGAGACTATGAAGACCTTGGCAACTGATGTCAAGGAAATGTCATACAAGTTGGCTACATCTAAGAACGAGATCACTCATGGATCTACAAGTCAAGAAAGAACTCAGAATCAAAATCAAGCACAAGGGATAATTTCTTTACACATTAGAGATAATGATAGAGGGAAGAGGCCTTCTCAAAATGATAGAAATCAAATTAGAGGAGTTGGAAATAAAGTTTTTGATCCATTAAATGCCAAGGTGAATGTTTTAGATTATGGCTTTCATATTGATTGGTGTGATATGTGCTTCCTCCCTCATACTCCTTGTGATACTTCTGAATAAAAACATGAAGATGCAGATGAATCTAAGTCTACATCTAAAGATGATGAGATATTGATGTTTTATTGTCAAATCTCTTGAAGTAAATTATCTACCTCCACAAAATTTTTGAGTGATACTATTGTTGATCTATTTTGGAGTGCAGTCAAAAAGGTATGTGTCCCAAATTTTGAGTTTGTTTGTGATGTTAACATGACACAAGAATATGAATTACCTAATCATGATTTTGATTTTTTAAGATCCATGATGATTAAAAAATATGATGGGGGAATTCCTTCAGTTGAGGATAGGAAATTCATAATTACTGTAGTAGTTTCCCAAGAGAAAGAGTATAGTCTAACAAGCAGACAACAAAGTTTTCTTCTCAAGAGAATACACCTATAAATCTAAGGGTAGGGGATACAAGTAAGGAAGTTAAGAAAATTAAATATGTTCTTATCTCTTCTAAATTAGCACCTACTTCCTAGGTTATCAAATAAAGAGGTGCTCCAGCCAAGAATATGGAACCCATATTATCTAGTATTCCTAAGGGTATGAATGATGTTAGAATAAACCCACCCTTGAAAACTATTGTTAGAATTTTTGATTCATCCTAGCCTATTCCACCTATGTCTTTGAATGATTATATTCCAGCTGAAGGTGTTTTTGCCCTTCCTTCAAATACTCCTCTTCATCAGTATCGTGTGTGTGATATGGCCCCATCATTGAGTCAATTAAAGATCATTGTCCCACTTGTTGATTTATTATGAGTAATTGAATATAGGAAGAGGGAATTTGAGTATTTTTAATTTAATGAGAATATAACTTCAAATGAAATGACTTCACCCCAAACACTCCTAGATGATGATGAAGAATTAGATGAGGTTGTAGAACCATCACCAGAGGTTTACTTGGGGACTACATTGATAAAGAGTTAGTTGTATTTTGATCCATTTTACACAACCCTTTTAATCAATGGTTTGATTGTTCATAATTACATGTTTGATTTTAGATCCTCTTATATTGTGATGTCCCTGGGTGTTTTTAATTAGCTTGGATTAAAAATAACATCAAATTTTGTCAAATGTTATGCCATAGACTCACAAGAGGTACCAATTGTTGGACAATTCAAAGGATTAGTGGTACAATTGGTAGTTCATCTAGGTAAGTTCTTGAATATAGACATGGTAGATGTGGACTGCCTGCGTAATTAAGGAATGTTGTTATCATGAAAATTGGTTATTAGCATGGGTGCTAGCATGTAGATGGATCTATCTTATGCCACCATTACTTTGGAGGGTAAGGTGGTAAAATTTAATAGAGAGAACAAGATGCTTCATGTACTTAAATTTTCATAAAGATCTATAAATGAGGTGTTGTACACAAATGTGGAGTTAGGTAGCTTCATTGGGAATGTGGATGTTATTGAATAGCCTATTTTTATTGATGATGGGTTTGACAATGAGGGTGATGTTTGGAAAATGTATTTTAATGGGGCTTGATCCAATCTTGGAAATAGAGTTGGGTTTGTATTCTATACCCTTAATGGGAAATATTTCCATTTTTATATCAAGTTGTCCTTTGAGTGCATGAATAATACTGTTGAGTATGAGACACTCTTGGTTATTTTGAAAATTATCTATGACCATGGAATAACAAGTCTAATTGTAAAGGGTAATTTGGATATAGTGGTTAAGAAAGTCATAAATTATGATGCCACCAACAATAAAATTTTGAAACAATATAGGAATAGTATATGGGATTTTCTAGAATTATTTTACGCTTTCAATATTTGTTATCATGACAGAAGTTTCAAATAAGAAGTTGAAAGACTTGTAGGGTTAGGTGCTCACTTTGAAATTGAAAATATGAACCCTTACTATCAATATCAAGTGGAATTACTTTTTATACCCTCAATCCCAGATAATATTAATCACTGGTAAGTTTTTGATGATGATGAATAAATTAAAAGGTTTCTTAACTATGAAGCAAAATTTCAAGATCAGTTGATGGACTTGGAATCCATGGTTTAGGCTTATGATGGGAAGGAAACCTTGCTTGAAAAAGATATAATTCAACTGAAGATAAACACTCTCCTTAGGGGATTGGTGAGTTTAGAATCATATACTGATGGAGTAGATTGAATTAAAACTCAAGACTTATTTATCTCAAAAGATGTAACTAAATGTAAATTGGGCTCTCATGAAAATCCTATGAAAGTTTGGTTGGGTACTCACTTGAGTATAGCAAAAAACTAAGCTTATAGGCAGCTATTGAAGAAGTATCAGGACTACGTAGCTTGGTGTTATTATGAATTGAAAGCATATAGGAAATATTTATTTCATCATGTTATCCCATTGCATCTTGATAACAAGCCTTTTAGGAAAAAAAGACCTATCAACCCCATCTTTGCCACCAAGATGTCAGATGAGTTAAATAAGATAAGGGATGGTGGAATTATTCAACCTATCAGGTACTCATCATGGGTGGAAAAATTAGTCCATATGAGAAATAAAAATGGTGACATCCACTTATACATAGATTTATGAAAATTGAATAAAATTTCTTTGAAGGACAATTACCCCTGCCTAATATGGATAACCTCCCAACTCTAAACTCCCACACTAGAGGTAAAATATTATAGGTGACCCAAACATAACCATAGTAAAGTGATGAAGAGAATAAAAACTCCAACTACCTTACTCCTCTTGAACATAATAAATCAATAAAAATCTCACAAATTTGATTTAGTCAAATAGTACAATATTCTAGTCAATCAAATACCTACCAAATAATCCAAGCCCTTCCATGGATATTTTTTGTAGGTTTATATCTTTTGATTCTATCACTTCCCAATATCTCTACATATTTCCCTTCTCTTCTTCCTTTGTTCCCATGGTGGTTAGAAATGCCAACTAGGTGTTGATTTTATTTTCTAAATATTTGTATTTTATATTTTATACAATTATAATTTTATGATAAATGTTGGTAAAATAAAAACCATAATTTTTACATCCAAAAAATCAGCTTACCAAAAACCATAAATTAAATAAAGTATTAAAAAAAGAATGGAATAATTTTAAAAAAAAACATAAATAATATAAATATATAAACTTAATTTCAATATAAAATTAAAATTAAAAAAAATTATTTTCACCACTTCTAAACTTATATAAAATTTGAAAAAATATAAAACTAAAACATCATTGATGTTTTAATAATAATAAGGTTGCACATAGCCAAATCCTCACAGGAGGAATTTAGAATAGTAGCAGGGTTTTATTGATTTTATATGGGCATTGTGGTCACCTAATTTTGTTCAAAATTTTTGCTTTTGAAAATCAGATTTTAAAATTTGGCTAATACCAAAGTTTGAACATCATCCTTGAAAGGGAGAAGATATTATATGAATGTTTCTTTACTTGCAAGATGTATGGGAGAGAAACCTTATAAATAGATAGGTGTAAATCTTCACTTATACAGTCTACATAACTTGATATTAATTCACCAATTTTCAATTCATACTGACCTTTTTAAAATTAAAATCATTTGTGTTATGCTCATGTTAATTTTTTTGATAAAGAAATAATAAAAATGATTAAAATTATCACTATATCTTCAAGATGATAACTTACAAAAATAACAATAGGATTGTACAAATAAGAAACATAAACACAAATAGGTTTAAATAGAAATAAATATTTATAATTAAAAATAATGGTCAATAAAAAATGCAATCAACCCAGTGATCATTTACATAAAATGACATTAACTTCAAGAGATACAATAGCATTGGCCATTTGTAATTGGTAAGTGTTTATTTATTGCTTGTAATTTATAGAAACATGGTAGATTTTGAGTGGGTACATATACATTGTATACATCATTAAAATAAATTAAAAAGGATCTTATGATATTTTCAAAATCTTGGAATTTAGTGTAAGAGATTAAAACATTGAAGCCAAAATGGCTTGTCTGGCTGAGTGAAGTCTATGACAAAGAAAGTCAAAACATTGGTCTATAATACCAATAGTTTCCATTAGAGATTACGATATTTTTATTTTAGGTTGTTATAATTATGTTACAAGATCATGTTCATGAATTTAAATCCATTTTTTATGTTCAATAATGTGTCATAAATTCATATTTCCTTGAGTATGTTTTGAAGTCAATTGGTAGTTCAGAGTAAACATCCTGTAAAGAAGATTTTGATCTTGTATATCATTAGTTGAATCATACTATGAAGTTTATGATTACTCTAAGGTCATGTGGTTTCTTAAAAGGTGATTTTTTTCCATGGTTTTTTGAATAAAATGAATTTATGTTTTAGTTGTTCAAAACATATTTTTTGTGTATGCATAGGCCTAGTATGAATAGTGTTTTGAGAAGGGGTTCACGTGGTGGTTGGACCTAAAAGGTTTTTTTGACATAAATTAAAGTTTTATAAGGTATATTTTAGTGTTATATGAATTTCTCCTTCCATTTTTATAGTTTTAAAGTTTTTTAAGGAGATCAAAGGGTAACATGTGCTAATGAAGGCCTAATGGGATTAGGTCTCCTTAAGGCATAAATAAGACTTTGGTATATTAAGATATGGACAACCTAATTTTTTTGATGATTAATGATTTGAATGTGATATATTACCTATTTTTAAGGGTAATTAAATCATAGAAGTGATTGGAGACCAAGAAGGGTATGAATAAGAGGCTTGTATAAATACTAGACAGTTTTAGGCCTATTTAAGTGTGAAGAACAAATGAATGAAATAGAATATTGGTAAGAAAAATAAGGTATTATATATAATATTTTGTGTTAAGATTAACTATGATGAATTAAGTATAGAGTTTATGTATATGAAAATCAAGTTCAAATGACCTAATCAACTCAAGAAAAAGGCTAGTTGAGTGAAGAAGGCTAGAGGCCAGTTTGAGACTGATAGAAGTGTACAAATAGTTGAGTAGGAAGATCCTAATACGTTATATGAGAAAACATTATTATAAATTTTATAAAATATTTCATGTGGATGATTTTGTTTTGATTCATCTAGGTGGTTAGTACCTCCTTACAAATTGGTTTTTGCTAAAGCCAAGCTGAGTTGGTGCTTATCTAGTTGGGGTTGGTGCTCCATGTGAAGTGGTTTCTTCACTAAAGTTTGTGTTTTTAATATAGTAATGTATTCCATTTTCATCATTATTGTTTTTTTTTCCCCTTAAGGGTTTCCCACATATTTATAATGTTCATGTGATTCATGATCTTATGGATTTGTGTTTATGCTTTCTAACATGTATAGGCTTGTTTAAATGATCTATGATTGCTTAATTAATATTTGTAGATATTTTTTTTTATATTGATTCACCCACCCCACTCTCATTAATTTTTATTCAAATAATGTGTATCATATCTTAGTCCTTTAAAGTAGGTCTAAAACCTAAAGTAGATCACAGAAGTAAGGATGGCTAGTTAGCAAGCTCAAGGTGGTTTCTATAATAGTAAGGCTTGGTTATTCAATAAATCCAATTATGAATTTTAGAATCTTAGGATTAAAATATATTTGATGTCTCAAGGTCATGATATCTAGTAGTCATTTATGGATGGCTATAGTGCTCTTCATATTATCTAAATTGATATAACAGGTAAGAATGCTAGTGAAAATAACTCCAAGGTAATAAATGTCATTCTTTGTGGCCTATCAGAGGCATAGATTGTCAATTTAAATAATTTTGAATAATCTAAAGTGACATGGGACAAATTGAAGACTATCTATGAAGGAGACACCAAGGTGCATATGGCCAAGTTGTAGACCCACTAAAGATAGTTTGAAAGCTTGAAGATGAATGAAGATGAAACCATTACATCTTACCTATTGAAGGTTGATAAAGTTTTCAACATCATTAGAGGATTGGGAGAAGAGGTGAGAATATATAATTGTTCAAAAGATGTTGAGATCATTAAATATTAATTTTTACTCTAAGGTATCTACAATAGAAGAGATATAATATTTGGAGAAGCTATATATGGATGGGCTTCATGGCATCTTAACTACCTATGAGATGAGAAAAAATGAAGGAAAACCTCCCAATAAGGAAGCATCTTTCAATGTTGAAAAGAATATAAAATTCAATAAGGTCAAGGATGAAGGATGTTGAGATATTGGTGATGATCAACTAATACCCATGTTTACAAGGAAGTTGAGGTTTGGATCTGGTAAGAACAAAGGTAAGTTGCACTTCAAATGTCTCCATTGTAGTAAGATTGGTCACATTACATCCATGTGTCCTAACAAGGATAAATCTAATCATGATGAAGAACATGATGAACATCATGGATATGACAAGAAGACCTAAAATCCTAATAACAAAAAGGTGTTTAGAAAGTATGAAGACAGCAAAAGAAATTTAAAAAACAAGAAAATCTTACACACAAAAGAAGATAACTCTTCTGATGTAAGTGACTCAAGTGAATCTGATAGTGATGATGGTAGTAATGAATCTAAACATGATAATACTAAAACCTTGTTCATGTCCATAAAATCAAACAATAAGGGTTACTCAAGTGGGAAAGGCCTTATAGTTAATGTAGAATCAGATAAAGAAGAAGCATAAGTGGATAGTTGAGCATTCCTCCCTTTTAGCAATGGGGGGATAGTTGAGGGTAGGGGGTATGAGATCCAAGAAATCATGCCAAACACCTGATGGCCAATGCCAAAATATGTAAACTTTGACCACCTAAGGTTACCTAATAGACATTGGTGGGGAATCTAGAGCATCCATATTTAACAACATATTTTGAACACCTAGTGGTGTAGGATTCTAAAGGTCATGTTAAATGAAGTCAAGATAGTTGACTAAATTACTAAATGTGTCCTATAAGTCTCTAAATGTCCTCAGTGAGACCACTCTAATACTTAAAGACCAAGAGAATATTTCCCACTACTTCTCTTCTAGGGGGAAACATTCACAATAACCACCAAGTCCATCTAAAAACTAGGACAAATTAATCACGAAGCTACCTCAACCATCAATTCATTGTCTTTAGAGGTGATGATAAAATTACAAACAAATTTTGATGTCACCATAGAATTCATTTTCATCCTAAATCTAGTATATTAAAACACCAAACCCACAACCACTTTGATTACATGTAAAACACTACTTGATTGAATGAGATAAACCCCTTTTATCTATAATTTGAAATGTAACCCTAGAAATACATCTCTATCTTGTAGTATTTTAGGTAGATTAATGACTCACTAAGGAAAACTTGATTCAAAAGTTCCATGGAAAATAGATGCAAAACCCACATAGAGAAATCAACAAAACTTATTGGAGACCTAATGAGCACTGTTAGGGATAAAAGATAGGGGAAGCAACTCAACCTACAAAAATAAAGGTGAGAGGACTCTTCCCACACTTAGAAGAGTATCGGCAATTAATGGGTATAAACAAAACAAATAATAGTGGGAGATTACGACATCCTACAACAATAAGAACCCATTAATCTCGCAAGCTCCCCAATGATTATCAATAACCAAAGCATTATCTTACGAGATACCTTTGTCAACAAAAAATTTAGCTAAGTTATTTTCTTCTCTAAAATAGTGGCTAGCCTCCTCAAGAGTTGAGGTTGTCTAATAGGTCAAAGCTTGATTCAAGATGTTTTTTACATTCCAAGAAGTAATTTTTTCCATTTTGAAGTGCTTCAATAATAAGCATAGAGTTATCTTCAAATATAACATTGTTTATCCCACATTAGGCTACCAAGTCCATTCCTACAACTAGAGGTTCAAGCTCAGCTTCATTATTAATGTCATCTAATAGTATCATAGAACATTCATAAATTAGATAACCATTACAATCTAGGATGACACATCTAGCCCCTAAAACACTAGGATTACCCCTAGCCACCCCATCAAAGTTTATTTTAAACAACCTTGGGGGGGAGTACTCACCATTTTCCCACTTTGCTTTGAAGCCTTTGAAATGGCCACTGACCCACCAATGAGAGGGTTTTTCAACCCATGCCATAAGGAAATAATATGGAAGTCTCAATCAGAAAGGTTGCCCTTGTATATTTGAGCATGTGTGAAACCCACTTCAATCATGATAATTTTTTTTTTCAGAACCAATTCTAAGGAAAAAGATCCATCCTAAAATTTTGTTTACTATGTTCTTACCAAATGGTCCAAATAAGGATTATGATGCATAAATTATAGAGGCAAACAAAGGTGTCCTTTGGAGAGCCAATAGGTCAAGTGATAAAAACCTATCGAAGCATCATTGGTCTAAGACAATACCACGAGAGCATACCCCATAGCCATTTCTATGAAACTTCGATAGTAGGATAGGTGAAGAGAAGATGAGTGACATATTACTTAGCATGTAACACATACAACACCTAGATGGCCTACAAACCCCTATTTTATGTACATGATCCTAAGTATGGATATGACTTTGTGTGGCTAAACAAGTAAAGGCCCCTACTTTGGGAAGGCAAACCTTTCTCTATCAAAGCAATTTGGCACATTCAAAATTGGACCATGATTAATTATCAATTTTATAGCCAAATTCACTATAAACATTCTTATTTTAGCCCCAATCAGATAAATGGAGTCTACCTTATTTCTAATAAAAACTTTGTTTTTAACAAGAAAGCTAGCAAAAAGATGTGTTTGTTTTTATGTAAAGGCACAATATCCAACTCTCCATCTCTAACACTCCATCCCTATAACATCTATGATTTCCAAATAATCTCAAACTTTCATTCCACAAAGGGCTTCTAAGGTATCTTTTGTTATGACAAGCTCTTAAATGTCCTACAAGGGTTTGTGTCCATTCTATGAATCCCCCAAAATTTAGTTCATCACCTATCATTGACGACCCAAAAAATGTGGTCCATGATAGTATGTTGGCATTTGATAATAAAATTCTATAGATGGGATCCCCTTGAAGGGTATTCAACCTTAACAATGCTCACTAGGGAGAAGAAACCAAAGTAATTATGTTGGAGAAGATTATTCCATGTAACATGGGAATGATTAACCCTAGCCTAGACCAATTTGGCTTTGAAAGCTAAATCATTGATATCTAGATGTTTAATCCTCATATTTCAACCCACCTATTTTAAACAAATCTTATCCCATTTGACCAGTGGAATTTCAATCTTATCCGAGGACCCTTTTCAAAGGAAAACTTTCATAATTATATTCAATTACAATAAAAAAAATTTACAAGGTGGAAGGAATTATAAAGTATAAACAACAAGGGCATTTAGAATTGATTTAATGAGAGTCATGTAACCCACAAGAGTAAACTATTTAACTTTCCATGAGGCAAGTATAGACCTATATATTTTGAGAAAATTGTCTCATATAGAAGCTTTCCCATCCTATTGAAAAGGGGGAATCCTAAATATTTAACAGGTAGCTTACCATTTGATAATCTAATGACTATGATGTCATGCTAGGTAGTGGGGAAGGTATTGAAGAAAAATATTTCAAATATGGCTGTGTTAATTTTTTGCCCATAAGCTTTCTCATAATCAACCAAGATTTGCTTGAATGGACATGTTTCCCTATGATTGGCTAGGACAAACAATATTACATCTCCATAAATTGTTGATTCATGAAACTTGCCATACCCTCCATATCATTGATATCCTAAATTTCAACAAAGGCCTTAGTACCCAATATTTCCCTCCCCAAATCTACATCCATAAGGGTGCAATGAAAAAGGGAGATAAAGTCACCTTGCAAGGCCTTGGGATGCTTCTAAAAATCCAGTCAGGTCCCCATTGATAATGATAGAAAATGTGGGACTTAAGATATAGTTGAAGATCTAGTTGCAATAATTGTGAGAGAAACCAAAGCTCTCATGTGTTTTTACAAGGAATCTCCAACAAAGTCTATCATAGGCCTTGTTGATGTCAAGCTTGAGAATCATCCCCCTTTTATGATCAACAAACTAATAATGGATGATCTCATGAGCAATAACAATACCATCATGAATTCTTCAGTGGGGAACAAAGCCCCTTTTTTGATTTAGATGATGTTTTTTAATAATTATTTAAGTCTAGAAGATTTTTTTTAGAAATAATGAAGGAAATGCTATAGCTTCTTCTCAATTTTTTGTTTAACCATTCAAATGCCTTCCATATCTATACTTAATAGTGGAAATACATTTGGCATTATTATTTTCCTAAGTGGAGATAATAAATTAAAAAATAATCACGTATCATTATTTTTCTCACATAAAATAACCCAGTGACAGAGAATTATGTTCATTCATTGTCATAACCATTACAATTATTTAGATTGTAAGAAAGATAAATATCATTTTGCTTTAGAAGGAGATTATTTTACAATGAGTTTTAAGTAGAATCATTTTAATTTAATTAATGATAATGGTAATATATCAAACAATCCCAAAAAAAATTAAAAATTAGAGGTCAAATTTCTGTATTTTGTGAGTTGCATCACAATGTTTTTCACATTGAGATTTGCTAGTGAAATTCATATTTTATGGAAACTTAAGAACTATCAAAAAATTTAGTAGTTATCATTTTATGCATTGGTATAATGCTAGGAGATGAAACCCCAAGTCAACACACCCCTAAATAACTCATGGATAGGCGATGAACTTGCATCCACAAGCCAAATGCATATAAATAAATAAATGAAAATTTAAATACTTTAGAGGTTATTTTTAGGTCACCCAAATCACGTATAACTTGGGAAGAGCATATGAAATTATTTATAACACAACTTTATAAACAATGATAATAAACTAATCATCTTTGGTCACTTGAGTTCATTAAATGGAATGGGGGAGAGCATACATACAATAGTTTCTAATTTTCCACAAATAAAGAAATCTAGTCTAATGAATTTTGAAATTTAGCCAATAATAAAAAAACAAACATCAAGTAAATTTTTTTTTAAGAGATGTAACTAAAATGTATGTTCATTTTAATAGCACCAAATCTAAAGTGTGATTAAAATTTTAGCTCCTTGGCCTTGTTTGCACTAATAAAAAAAAATGAAAGCAACTAAAAGACGAATACGACTAAGTAGATTTTAAGCACCAAAAAAATTGTTTCTGAGATTATAACAATGCTTAAGCTTCTCCCTCTCCATGTTAAGTCCAAAATAATTTTATGGGGTTTGTTTCCCTAAAAGCCAAAAAGTAAGTGAGTAAATACAAATTTATTTTGAGCTCTTGGGTTTCTATTTTTGTCTCAGAGACATTGTCATTGATTATAGAAGAGATCAATGTTGATTCATGTAATTGATATCAACTTGATTCAATCATAGATGTTTCTTACAACCATATAAAAAATAAATATGTTTCAAAATAAACACACTTGATAAATAATTTTAAAACTCAAATCTCTCATGGCTCTGAATGAAAAAGGTTATAAAGGAAATAAATAGATCGTTAAGCACAATTATGAAAGCAATAAAAGTTAATTTTCTGAATGTTCCTAGCTTGCTCTATTTTGACACATAGATTGTCATTGATTACTACATAGATCTTTGTTAGTTACTAAAATAATTATCAATTTACTACAACCATTGTCGATCCTTGTAACCTTGTTAAAAGAGGACTTGACTTTTAAAGCTAAAACTCTAAACTTGAAGAATGAAATGCACTTGTTATAAAAACTAAAGCTAGCATATCACTCTCTTTAGTCAAATGGGATGCATGGTCCCACTGACTGTTCCATTATATACCTTATGTATTCAAAAATTAAATGATATGTATATTAGTCCTTTGTTAGTATAAATGATAAAAAATCAAGCATACCAATACACTAGGACTAAACAATCTTGCCTAAGAACTAGGGAGAGTATAACATAATAAAGAAGATCATAAAATATAGATAAATACATACATATTTCTTACATACTTGGTTAAATTTTATATTTACTTGTTGGCATAAAGATGTGTGTTCTTGGCCTATGATGATTTGAGTCTTCTAACAATACTCTTTCATGGTGGTAACATCTCTCCAATAGTCACATGCGGCTTGGTGTGAAACTTGGCATAAATTGGGCATTATAACAATACTCTTAAAGGCTTCAAGAAGGTATTCTAAAAAAATAACTTTACACACAAAATCTCATTGACATATAGTGTGGGCACTTGTATTATATCCCAAATACGTAACTTTAACCCTATGGAGGTTAGGTTAAATTCTAACATGGGTTGAGTCTAAATTAATCTAGGTTGAGTCAATCTATCCCAGTGTTGGGTTAAAGCACTCATGAAATCTTGACTTCTTAGTTTTAGATTATTTGTGAGGCATGAAAATTCACTTTAGATATTTTTTAGGTGTGATACATATTTTTTGGAATATTTAGGAAATAATAAATTAGTTTATTACCTCTTTTGAACTTTTGACTTCATATTTGGCTAAATATTCCTCTTTTGAAAAATGAAATTCATTAATTTGATTTTGGATTTTTATTTAGGCAAGTTAATTAAGATTTGCAATGCAATTAATCTTATTTAGTTATATTTGGATTTTGGTAATTTTTTTGCATGCTATGAATTAATAGCTTGACAGGTGAAAAGTGTCAAATTACTAGGTTGTAATTTGACTAGGGTTAAAACTAAACTACGTTTTTGGTGCATACAAGGTAATACACCAAATAAACTATCCTTATCATGTTTTGGGGTAATTATTTACCTTAAGTGATTTATTTTAGATAATTTAGGTAATTTTTAGGCTTAGATTGCGTCATTTACTAAAAATTAGACTAAATCCTTGGTTATGAACAAAACTGGCCAAAACTAAGTGTCTATACCTTGCAACATTAAATCTATGAAACCTTTATCCCATACCATTTTAAGTCCATCAACCAATGTTGTCATTTTGATATCATTATTTATGGCCTTAAAAAAGAAAGTTGAACCACTCCAAAAATATAAAACATTATGATTTCATAAGAAATATCCAACTTTGATTATCACAACATTTCCCTTTACAATACCAATAAAATTGAATTTAATCAAGCCCAAAAGACATAGGAACCTAGTTTATTACATATTTCTTATTAGAAATTTCTCAAAATACATTAATGAAGGAACAATATAGTCAATTAATAAATGATAGAATTTGAATTACATGGTCCTTATAATGAAAATTTATGAAAATGACTAAATCCAACTTCCTCAAATATAATGGAAACATTTTTTAAGTACTAATCACATGGGTATTACTTTATTTACCCAATAGATTTGATACCTCTTGGACTTTCCATCGACTAAATCCAACTCCTCAAATATATTGAAAATAATTTTTAGTTGCTAAAAATAGTGTCACAACATTCATAGGAACCATTTAATATTTATAAATACATCAATGAGTGCCTTGATTTCTTTAATATTGTCCCGGAGCCCTAGTTGTGTAGAATATATATAGTTGATGTTGTTCTAATATATAACTTATTATTAATGGTGAGTTTTGCACATTGACTTCATGTTATGTGGTGCATGATGTTTTTTTCTATGGAGGGTTTTGGTTGAGATGAAAGTTTAGATTTAAGCACAAGATTGGTTATCATCATGGATTCTAAAGGACCAAGGCAGAAGCTGCATCATTATCCAAACTATGAGGACTCAAAAAATAATAGACATAGAGAGAAAAACATTGATGAAGAGATGACAATAGAGATGAAGTTGAAGAGTTTTTCACTTTAGTGGGTAGAATCCAAGCAATGAACAGGCTTTTTAAATGTGATTTTCTATAGAGCAGATTTCAATCAAGGAGGAAAATGTGAATACTATTTTTATTAAAAATAATTCCCCATGGAGGCCCTCATTTGAGTGGGATGACTTTTATAATATTCCTTCAAAGGGAAGCCCATCTGTAACATAGCATTTGACTCTTTTTCTAAGAAAAATCCAAATAGTTAACACTCATAAATTTATGGGTTTGGAGGGTTTTGATTTAAATGTAGACACCCCAACCTCGTACCACCCAATCCCTCAGTTAATTTTTTAGATTTTGGTAGGGTTACCATGTACCAAATTTTTTCTCATATATGGTAGACACACGGTGCCAAAAAACAATGTTCATGCATTTTCATAACCATTGTAATTATTCATCTTGTAAGAAAGATAAATATCAATTTATTTTGGAAGGAGATTGTTTTACAACGAGTTAGAAGTAGAATTGTTTTAATTCAATTAATGAAAATAATAATATATCAAACAATCCAACAAAAAAATAAAAATAAAAAATAACAGGGAAAATTTTTGTATTTTCAGAGTTGTAAGGATCACAATGGACTCCACCATACTTGGTGACAACACATCCTAGGTTTTGAGAAGAATGATTTAAGCAATGTAATTATGTGTTTGTTGGGTGAGGGGAAAAAATTACATTATTTAGTGAAAATAACATACATTTGATATGGCATTGAAAAATACTGTATTATGTGGAGTGATAAGATTTATCGACCAACTTTACTACTCAATAAAATTTCAGGACCGTTTAACCTTTTAGTACTTGTTAATCAGCAGTCAAATTTGAAGGGATAGCTTTCATTTCAAGATGAAGGGTATTTATGCATCTATCCTTTTGATGATGAAAATTTTAAAAAAATAGTTACCCTTCAATTGGCAAGTGTAAATTAAAATACCCTTCAATTGATAAGAGTAAATTTAGTTTCCCTTCAAATGACAAGAGTAAATTTTGTACACTTGTCATTAGAAGTGTGAACTAAATAAACTTTGATTTCAATTTGTTAGTAAACGATTCAAAGACAAAAATAAAATACTTAATAAAATTTTGGAAATACAACCTACAAAATTTATTCAATGAAATTATAACATTCACCTAAAAGGGTAAAACAATCATAAATCATAACATCTTAATTTATATAAATCAAATGTACTTCTATTTTCTAGCTAAAACAAAACATTTAAATCATAGAACTAGATTGAATAAGATCTAACTATGAAATGTTACACTTACAATATCAACTAGAATATTTATAACTTTCATATCCAATCAGTTCATTTCACTATAATTCCTCCATATGTCAAGACCTAGTCCAAGCACCTCCTAAGCCCATCCATAAGTGGTTATCCCTACCTACCCCAACCATCGGTTTGAGATGGAAGTAGGAATGCAATAAGAAATTTTGAGCATACAAATAAAACAAAAAAAATGATGTAGAATAGCATCATGTTTTTGTTTTTACCTATATACAACACCTTTGCCAGTGCACAACAAAGTTCCAAGACCTACCTAACTCATTACTATTGTATCTGCACACAATCCAACAAGAAGGGCATTGAAAATATGTGTTCTTATTCCAATAATAAAACATATATAAATGTAAATATTATATTAATGATTATAAACAGTCTTAATTAATATTAAAATCTATTCTAATGAACTTTCACTCCACTTACAGAATGTTGGTCACTAAAATTATGAACTATACAAGCTTAGATTCTAATTTGTTAGAGAATGTTTTAATCACAAAAAAATAAAATATATATTTATTTAACTTATAAACTAGTTTCAACATCTATTCAATTTTTTTTCTAATAATACAACTATTGTGAATTTTCTATTTTTTATATTCTTCTATTATAAACTATTGTAATTATGTATCTATTGTTGTGGAGGAAGAGGCCTTTATATGATTCCATTCATCATAAATAACATTCCAATATACCTAATTTAAAGCATGACGTGAAAAAAGGGAAAGAAACATTAACATATCTAATATATTCAAATAAAGTCTAGATCAACCTCTATCACATACTGTTGTGCTCACTACAATAAAAAGAATATATTACCATAGATGCATTAAACATAGGAACCCTTCAAACCATTCATGTTCAACTCCATAAAGATCTCATACTGCTAACATATGGCTTTTTGGGTATGATTTATAAATAGTACATATAAATTCATCCATCTCACTTAAAAATTTGATAGTATCTACAATAAGTGAGTTTTTAACACTAAATTTTTCACGTAAACATGTTAACCATCTTTTTTTATGGTCTCTATCATCCACCTCATCATAATTATTATGAGGAATGAAAAACTTATCAACATTAAATATAGGTAAATCTATGAACCTTGCATCTAAAGAGTCAATAACCTCGATTATAAAACCTTTTCTCGATTCAATGAAATCATTTAGTGTCCCTGATCTTTGTGAGTTAGGTAAGCTCTTAAATATCAATGGATGTATATGTATTTTACCTACTCCATCTAAAAACTCAAGAGTTCTTCCTGGTGCCTTATTTTAAAAAGTTGAAATATGTATTGTACCTACCCAAAATATGTATCTTTGAAATATCCTAGGAAGCATTTTAATATCTAAGGTAGTGCCAATTAAATTAATGTCAACATGTTTATCTTGAAATTTTGTATTAAAATTAGTTAACTCAATAAGCACATCTATATGTAAATAGATGTAAAATTATACTCAAAAATTTCTTGCCAAATCATATAATTTTTTATCCTTTAACTTCCATTCTCTCAACAAAATAGGGATGAGTTTGACAATCCTTTCAATGAATTTTACTCTAAAGAGTCACCTAATTTGATTAATTTACAGCATGTTTAACAAACTAATTTGAAATGGATCCATTAGTTCTCTTAATGTTCCATGTCTTTTAGCAGACTTTCCATGCCATGAATAACTTTTATTTATAAATTTGTCAATAAATTGTATCTCTAAAAAATAACATTAAGCATCATTCACTGCTAATTCCTCTTGATGAGCTATTCAATGAATATCTATTAATTAAGGATCATCTTTAAGAATATTAATAGATAAGCCTTCACAAATACCCCTCCTAGCAAAAACCCTATCAGATCCAAAACCAATTTTGTCAAAGAAAAATGCATCTCTACTAAAAGACTTATCACAACATCATACGTAGATTGATTTTTTCTATATTTTATTTGAAGGAGGCATTAAAATTTTGTTACACATTTACCTCTTCCTTCATTTGTCAAATATGTAATGTAAACTATCAAATGTTATTGTATTATTTGTTTAGTACTTTCATCAACTAAAAATGAGTAAAATTAACTACAAAAACTCTAATCTTTTTTAAAAAATTAATATACCTCATCTGAAGCTTGTAAAAACACTTTTTTAGATGTGTTATTTTTATATGCAGACTATTCATCTGTTATATGCATGTTTGGAGTGCCTTTATACTTGTTCAAGTCATAAATTAACTTATAGACATCTAAAGGTAAATCATGTATGGAAACAACATACATATTATCTATCATAGATATGATTATCTCCTTTTCAACATCTACCATTAGTTTTACATGATTGTTTATTGAAATATTACTTTGTTTTCTTTCATCCTCAAAAAGTTGGAAAGAAAATTTATGAGGCTTTGATTCTACATACATTTTAAGACCACAGACATAAAGGGTGGTACTCTCATCTTTAGCAAATGGAGTCTCTCTCTTATATTTTACACACTAAGAACATTTTATCCTTTCAACACCATTGCAATCTTTTACAATGTAAGCCCATGGAAATCTTGTTATCCATTTATTATTTAATATTCTTTTTTATTTATTTTATGCTTCTTCCTCTTCTCAAATCTATTCTCCATTAGATTCATATATTTCTTCATGTAGATAAACATTAAAGTCTTCATTTCTAGATTAGAATTGTTGATTAGAATCTCAAGGGATACAAAATGCATCAGAAAGTGATAGTTGTCTTTATCCTTCTTAGGATGATCAATAGAAGTCATTTTCTCATAATTTATACCTACTCAATGACAATATTGAAATTAAAAATATAAAATTAATTTATACCTACTCAATGTTATTCTTCTATAAATGCTAACTACTGAGAACTTTAAGATTTAAGAATGAAATGACCATCGAAATACAGTGGCATAAATATATATAATACTAAGTATAAATAAGATTTATAATACAAATTTACAATGAGACTTGACATAGGTTGGTCTCATAAAAATGAAACACTACACACACACAATAAATTAGTATTATAATATATATTCATAGTTAACTGTAAATTAGTATTATATATATATATATATATATATATATATAACATGAACAAAATATTATAATATTTATTTAAAATGAGATTGGTCTCATAATCTTATTTACATATGTTTATAAGACTAACTTAAACTTAGATTGGAATTTTTTCCCATTCATACATACATACATACATACATACATACATACATACATACATACATACATACATACATACATACATACATATATATATATATATATATATATATATATATATATATAGATACATACATACATACATACATACATACATACATACATACACACACACACACACACACACACACACACACACACATATATATATACATATATATATACATACATATATATATATATAAATATATATATACATACATACATACATATATATATATATTCATACATATATATACATACATACATATATATATATATATATATATATATATATATATATATATATATATATATATATATATATGTATATATGTATGTATGTATGTATGTATGTATGTATATATATGTATGAATATATATATATATACATATATATATATACATACATATATATACATATACACACACACACACACACACATATATATATATATACACACATATACATATATATATATATATATATATATATATATATATATATATATATACATACACACACACACACACACACACACACACACACACACAC
Source organism: Torreya grandis (assembly GCA_037957365.1). NCBI lineage: Eukaryota > Viridiplantae > Streptophyta > Pinopsida > Cupressales > Taxaceae > Torreya > Torreya grandis. The sequence goes on along the minus strand of JARHVA010001996.1, from coordinate 2,434,533 downwards.
ATATATACATACATACATATATATTGGTAATACTAATCTCCAGTGTGTTATTGTGTGTGTGTGTGTGTGTGTGTGTGTGTACACACACACACACACTACAATTTGTAGCTTAGTATTATAAATATATATAAAAATAAAAAAATATATACTCATAATTTCACATTCAAATCAAAATACACATGTAATAAAGTGTATTTTAGTCTATATACCTAATCCTAGCTTAGATAGTTCAGAGCCATTTATACTTGGTAATAAACTCTGGATGACTCATAGACTCACAGTCTCAATGACTAAAAATTAGTAATATAAATATATATAAAAATGAAAAATATATATTCATAATTTCACAGTCAAATCAAAATACCCAATGCCCATTATTTGTATTATCATAAATTTATAAACCCTCGTTACCCTCAGCCCTGTAAATTTATAAAAAAATTATTATCATAAATTATTAAACCTTAGTTACCACCAAATTGCTATGGCCCATCATATTATCATAAAATAGTTAGCACTTACCATTACACTTCGTTAAATCCTTTTCATTTACTTCAATCTTGCTTTAAAAAATGGAAAGTTTAGTTACCATTACATAATTTGCACCCGAGTTATAAATCTAACTAGTTCAAAGTTTGAACTTCATTGGATAAACTAAACAACCTTGTAGTTGCAGAGTAGTACAAATGCCTTCTATCCTTCATGAATCACCACTTATAATTAATGAATCCATATTAAACTTGAACCCACCTACTTATAATTAATGGATCCCTGTTCAACTTGTAACCATCATCAGCTTCACATATTACATTTTTAAATCTTTGGGAAAGGAAGTCTATATTTTAAATGTAAAATCACTTGGTATATAAGATTTATGAAACCTCCTTTTAGATCATGGAGAAAAAAATCCTCATTACATGATATTCACAGGGATAATAAGAGCGTAAAATATACTTCTCCTCTAATTTTGATGATGTTTTTGAGTTGTTCACTATAATTTATTTGTTTTCTATGATTAATATAAGATCATGTGGCCAGCCTATGCCTAACCCAAAGCCACGACCCATCACAATTAACCATTCCCATAGCACTACCATTATTAATTGTAATTTGTTGGTCATAGTGCAAAAATTATAAATGTAATTACCCCTGCCACATGCAGAGTCCAAACGACAAACCAATTTACCTTACCAAATTCTAATTCCAATTATAATTTCCATTGTGATTTGATTTAGAATTATAATTCATTAAATTTAATCATTCAAATAAATTAAACCTCTCATCTCTTGAGTCCCATGTCCCAGACTTGGAGAGTGTGTCCACTACACAGTGCCACTTAGACTGCCAATACCACCTAGACCTATAAAGTCATCTACTAATGGGAATTTTTCAACCTTGCCCTTCCTTTATCATTTTAATAATTCGCTAGCCTATTTACATTATCACACACTTTTTATGATTGGCATTTTTTTATGGCAATTTTTTTTGCAGTTCTAGGATGGGTTTGAAGCCCTTTGACAAGGTGTGATGGGTTTAAATTTCACTGTTGTTGTAAATAAACATTGCATAATAACATCAATTTAAAACTTACTTGATGATTTCTTACATTTAAATACAAATATATATATACACACACACACAAGGGTTGATGGGCTTTCACCTATTTTATTAAAATAGAAAAAATAGTATAAAATACTATGTAGTGCTTTGTAATTTAAAAAAAGTGTTTTAAAGGCCAAATCTTACCATGAAGGTTGGTAGCAATAAATAAGAATAGAGTATTGAAACAATGTTAAAGGGGTACCAAACAAAACAACAATGAACCCTCAAAAATCCATTCAAGGACAATACCTAGAATGCTAAAGCTACAGTAACCACCATGAAAGCACCTAAAAGGAACAACTAAACAATAAATTACTCATGGATTGCCATGTCACCAGAACCTGTAGAGTAGAAAACACTATCACCTAATCAATCACCAACCTCCACCACCACCCAAAAACTTATCGACCCAATTAACTCAACAAAACTAGTTGTAAAATAATCAAAGGCCATTAGATTATAGGTAAGCAAGCATCCCTTCCAACAATGAGGGGAAAATTAAGGGTAGGGGGTATGCGCTCCAAAATATCATGCCAAATACCTAATGGCTAATGCCAAACCTGGTGACCTTCAACCACCCAGTGTCACCATAAGCAACATTGGTGGGAAATGCAGAGCATCCACATTTAACACAAGATTTTAAACATCTAGTGGTGAAGACTTCTAAAGGGCATGCTAAATGAAGTTGATATAGTTGACCAAATCATTAAATCTTTCCTCTAAGTCTCTAATGGTCCTTAGTGCGACAACTCCAAGACATAAAGATGTAGAGAATATTTTTGACTACTTCTCTTCTAGGTAGAAACATTCAAGTTAACCACCAAGCCTATCAAAAAATTGGGACAAACCAACCTCAAAGCTAACTCAACCATCAATTCCTTATCCTTAGAGATGAGGATAAAATTACAAATAAATTTTTTTATCACCATAGAGTTAGTTTTCATCCTACAAAAATTATCTAAAAACACCGAACCCACAACCACTTTGATCACATGTAAAACACCACCTAATTGAATGAGAAAAACCACTTTAATCTAGCATTTGAAATGCAACCCCAGAAAGACATCTCTAGCTTGAAATATTTTAGGTAGATTAATGGATCACTGAGGGTAAATTAAAAGAAAGGGTCTATGGGAACTAGATGTGAAACACACATAAAGTAGTAAAAAAAACTTATTGGAGACCTAATGAGCATTGTTAGGGATAAAAGAGAGGGGAAACAACTTGAGGGGACTCTTCCCACACTTGGAATACCATAGACCATTAATGACCATAAACATTGGAAATAATGGTGAAAACCTATTATAACAAGGCCCAATTAATCTCCAAAGATCCCCAATGAATATCAATAACCAAATCATTATATTATGAGATACCTTTGTCAACAAGAATGTTAGCTACCTTATTTACTTCTCTAAAATAGTGGGTGACCTCACAAGATTTGAGGTTGTCCAACATGTCGAGGCTATATTCAAGATGTTTTTTACATTCTAAGAAGTAACTTTGCCATTTTTAAGTTCTTGAGTAATAACCATAGAGTCACCGTCAAATATAACATTTTTATCCCATACTGGGCTACTAAGTCCACTCCTACAACTAGGGGTTCAACTTTAGCTTCATTATTCATGTCATCCACCAGTATCATAGAGGATACATGAATCATAGAACCATTACAATCTAGGATGACACAACTAACCCTCAAAGCACTAGACCTACCCCTAGCCACCCCATCAAAGTTTATATTAAACAACCTTGGGGGGGAGTCTACTCCATTTTCCAACTTTTACTAGAAGCCTTCAGAATGGCCACCAACCCATTAACTAGAGGTGTTTTCAGCCCTTGCCATATGGAAATAATATGGAAATCTCAATCAAAAAGGTTGTCCTTGTATCTTTGAGCATGGGTGGAACTCACCTTAGTCATGATAATGTTTGAAATTTTCAAAACCACTTATAGGGAACAACATCAATCCTAAAAAATTGTTGATCATGTTGCTACTAAATGGTCCAAATAAGGATTGTGAGGCATAAATTCTAGAGGTAAGCAAAGGTGTCCTTTGGAGAGCCAATAGGCCAAGCGATAAAAGCATGTCAAAGAAAAAAATTTCTAGCCCATTACCATGAGAGCATACTCCATAACTGGTTTTATGAAACTTTGATAGATAGACACATGAAGAAAAGATGAGTGGCATCTTCCTCAGCATGTAACACATACAACACCTAGATGACTTGTAAACCCCCATTTTATGTAGATGATCCTAAGTAAGGATATGAATTTACATTGCTAGCCAAGTAAAGGCCCCTACTTTGGGAAGGTAAACCTTGCTCAAATAGAGTAATTTTACCCATTCAAAAGTGGGCCCTAATTGCTTATCCATTTTATAACCCAAATTCACTATGTAAATTCTTTTTTTGGCCCTAGTCTAATGGATAGAGTCTACCTTATTACTAATAAAAAATTCTTTTTAACGAGAAGACTAGAAAAATGATGTGTTTGGTTCTCTACAAAGGCACAATATCTAATTCTCTATCTCTAGCACTCCATCCCTACAACATTTGTGATTTCCAAACAATTTCACACTTTCATTCCCCATAGGACTTCCAAGGTATCCTTCATTGCAACAAGCTCTTGAAATTCCTACAAGGCTGTATGTCCATTCTAAGAATACCCTCAAAATTTTGTTGATCACCTATTATTGACCACCCAAGAGACATGGTCTTTGATAATGTGTTGGCATTTGAGAATAATATTCCATGGATGGTGTTGTCCCCCAAAAATATCACTCATTTTTGGGACAACATTTGAACTATTTTGGTCTAACATACCAAAATTGTCACTTCCCCTTCAGAAATTTATCTTGGGAATTCAAATTCCTCAGTTTTCAAGCTTCTCATAAATCTATGGACTCTGCAGGCTAGAATCTACGAACTTTGTAGGCCAAGTTCAACGGGCTTTATAGGTTCTGCAGGTGGGTTCAACCAAAAGAATAAGTTTCTAACACTTGGTCATTTTTAGGATTGGTTCAGTGCCTTGGTTCAATAAAAAATCTCCATTGGCAAGCATCTAAGCAAAGAAGGCTTGAACCGTTGAATCATTGAACCAATTTGGTTTAAAGGTTCAATGAGTTCAAAGTTTAAAAGGTTCAACGCTTTCGGTTCAATGACGGGTTCAATCAAAGGAATGGTTCAATGGCTTGGTTCAACCAAGTGGTTCAACACTTTGTTTCACTTGGTGGTTCATCCTCTTTGTTTCAACACTTTTGTTCATCCTTTGGTTCAATCAAATGGTTCACCAGTCGGTTCAAGGCTTCGTTTGAACCATTGAACCAAAGCTTGGTTTAATGGTTGGTTCAACATCTTTTGGTTCAAAGGCGCATACAAAAAAATGGTTCAAAGGCAGGTTAAATCAAGTGGTTTAATGCTTAGTTTATTTGCTTGGTTCAAAGGCTTGGTTCATTCAATTGGTTCATCAGCTTGAACCATTTTGGTTCAAAGCTTGGTTCATCGGCTTGGTTCAACGTTTGGTTCAACCAAGCGGTTCAATGCTTTGGTTCAATCAAAAGGTTCAACAGCTTGGTTTAACCAAGTGGTTCACTTAGATGGTTTAAAGGAGTGATTCAAATGCAAAAGTTCAAAGAAGCCTCCCAAAGGAAAAGTGCCCTTGCAAACGGCACTTGGTCAACAAAAGGACACTTCGGAAGGGTCATTTTCAAAGAAGGCCATAAAGGTATTTATTTCAGATTTTTGTTTAAGGAATTCAAAAAAGACTAAGGCAAGAAATAATTCATTTAGACATTTTGTCTGAGGGAATTCCTTCAGACAAAAATTCCTAAGGAATTCGAGAAAGCAACTGCAGGAAGAAAACTCGAAGGAAATTCTCAAAGGCAAAACGGAACAAAATAGAAAAAATTCCATGGACATTTTGTTCACGAGAAAATACCCATAGAGAAAGCCTATGGAATTTATTTGTGGACGTTTTGTCCATGAGAAAATGCCCACAAAAACCCTAGGGAAAATGCCCATGGGGATTGTCTACAAGAAGTGTCTGCGAGAGACTGTCGAAGCCCGAAGGCCATTCAAGGACTGCTCGATGGACATATACCCTTGCGGGGGGATCTTCCCAACCAAAGTCATATCATTTCTTACGTCCTAAAAGGGTAGTTTCTTTTTGGGAAAATGCCAAATAGAAAATCTGAAGAAGGACCAAGGGGTGACACACTCAAAGACGTCAAATTTAAGACCGTGAACTAGCCATTGAAAATGTAGTGACAGGTGCACGATTGTCAATTTCAAAGCTCAAAATATAGCCATTGATACTTGTAATATATAGACCTAAATGCATTCACAGGCTTTAAGGCCATGACCAACAGGAAGTGAGGAAGGAAAAAAATAGCAAATTGAATCTAGGACCCGATTCACTTAACCAGAAAATGAGGAACGATGAAGAAGGATCAAATTGCCAGGTGGACATTGAAAGTTGCAAACTTTCAATAGTGTGACTTGTTTTTCTGCATTGAAAAAAAATGGGTAGATGCCCCTAATTTATAGCCTATCTTCTTAATAGTTTTCAATGCAACATGATGTGTTACTATTCTCGAGTCCTTCTTGAAGACGCTATATAAGGGACTCTCTTTTATTTTAAATATATCTCTTTTTGACAATCAAAACAAAACTCTACCCAAATTGAAAGACATTTTTGAGACTTTGAGCTCAGTTTGTTGATCATATTTTGTTATTAGAATAAGAAAGCAAGTGACTTTTCAGACTTTGTGCTGTAATATCTTTGTTGTTGAGGAAACTATTATTATGTCTTTTTCCTTGATATATTTTATGTTCCTTTAATTCAACAAGTAAAATTAGTGAAAGTAGTTAGGAAGGTGTCCTGAAGAGTCAACTATGGAGAGACTTTGTGCCCCCATAATTTCCTTTAATGTGTTTTATTTTCATTTCTATGTAAAGGACCTTGGGACGACTTTGTGCCCTCATTGTCTTTTATATCTCACTCTTGAGCAATTTAGGTGGAGAGTTTGTGTTGCATCTTGATTTGCTAGTTACTACGTCCCTAGTTACATTTTGCATTTACTACCAAGAGTATTATTATGGTTTGATGAATAGTACTTCTGAAAGAAGAGGAGTGCTTTTGTCATTTCCCTTGAGTTTCTCCTTTGATCCACATGCATCATCTCTAAAAAATGAGATGGATGGTTTGTGCTACCCTTGAGTGTATATATACACACACACACACATATATATAGGGAACCTCCCCTTGATGAGAGGAGAGATCAGTCCCCTTCTGATGCGGTAAACCTACACATTTGGATGACTAATCTTCCTACTTTGGCTGATTAGACCTATTTTGTTTATCAGTACGTTGATCAATAAAATATTCAACCAATAATTTTTGGTGACTCTACTAGTGATATAATATCCATTATCCATTTATAGCCTTACCATTCAACTCCACACCAATCGAGAAAGAATGCATAGTTTAAATCCTCAAGTTGCAAACTAAAGCAAGGTCAATTCTTTTCCCATTTTTATTTCACAATCTGGCAGATTTAAGGTATACACAAAGCCAAAGGGCTAAAGCTATAATTGACCCTATATTTGAGTTGGTACAATAAAGTGATTTTGATCTATTTCCTTCACCATCTTGTCTCTAATGAACCAAGAGCTTTCATCCTACTAAATTTAGATCTCCATTGCCAGACGAAGTATCTACTTATGTTGTTGATAAAGCCTTGCCAATAATTACTCCTTTGAGATTTTTTATCCCTCCTTTTCATAATCCTATAATGGTAGTTCAAGGCCCCTGGGGTAATGCTTTTGGTCCTCTCAATCTTACTTCACCTCTACATGAGCTTCCACATAGTTCAAGGAAGAATTTCCCCAAATTCTATGGTGATGGGAAAGTTCATCCTGATGAACACATTGCAGCCTTCAACATAGCTTGTGGAGTAATCAGAGTAGAATTTGAAGATGTAGCAGTTAGGGTTTTTGTGGAGACACTACAAGGTGCTACTACTGATTGGTTTTATCATCTACAGCCTCAGTCAGTGACTGATTAGAATACTCTCAAAGATAAGTTTGAAGCCAGATTCAAACTTGCAAAAGATGCACATACACTTCTTACTCAACTTACACAGATGAAAAAAGAGCCTTCTGAGCCTATGAGAGACTTCACAGCCAAATTTGGCAAATTGACAAATAGGATTCTTGTAATAGCTCGACCTATAGCTAAGAATCTAAAATGATTTTTCATTAATTCTTAGTTACATGAACTAAGTTTTCTCTTGAGACGTGCTGGTCAAATAGATCTTACTACAGCTCAACATTTGGCCACTGAGGTAGAAGATGATCTCATCTTAGCAGGGAAGATAAGAAGAGATCCAAATAGAAATAGAGCTTCATCATCTTCTGAATATTCATCTACAAGCACCATAGATCCAATGGTGCAAAAATTGGCAAATGAGTTGCTTGCTCTCAAAAAGAAAATGGCTCAAGGAATGTCTTCTGCTCCTTCATACAAAAGGGCATTCCCAAATCAATCATATCAGGGCAATGCTACCAAGAAGCAAGGGCAATAGAATCACCTTCCTCCCCCACAAGGTAAACTTACCCTAGAAGCTCCTCCAACTAATTCAATAATGGGATATCTTGAAGTAGAATTAGAGTTCTCTTTCTAGCCTAAATTGAATCAAGAAAATGATGCTAATCTCCTTGAAGAAAATCAAGAAGAATCAGCTAACAACTCCCACATTAGTTTCTTGAACTACCATGATGAACCTAGAAGCAAAGGAGAAGCTATTGATGGATCATATGTAGTGTTTACCAAGTCCAAGAACCAATCAGTCCAACAAGTTGATAAAGAGAAGATAGAAGAGTAACCTCAGCTAGTAGTCATGATTGTTAAGCGTGTAACCACTCTGCCTTTTCAGTCAAAGGATCTAGTGATCACCCAAAATGTAAGTACATCAATTTTACCTTCACCTTCTACTTCAATCTCACAAACTATCCCTCCTCCCATCCCTCCTAAAACTTAGAAAGTTGAAGCACCTTTCTCTGTACCTAGCTCAATTCAGCCATTTGACATAATCGATCATGTCAAGAAGATGAAAATTCAAATATTTGAATTTGAATATTTGTAGTCCAATCCTGATCACTTGGATAGGTTGGTCCAATGTGTCAAGAACCAAACCATCCCTGTAAAACAAGAGGTTAAGAAAATAATTCTTGATTCCCCAAATAACATGCCCATTCCAAATAATATTGTCATTACTCCTCCAGCTACCCCTAGAAAAATAAAACCTTTCTATTTTTCTCTATTAATAAATGGTTATCAGCTCAACAATTGCATCATTAATTCCAGGGCATCTGATAATGTCATGCCTACTAAAGTAGTTGAGTCTCTTGGTCTCACATTGACCAAAACCTTTGGGAGATGTTTTTCCATGGAGAATAAGCAAGTACCATTGCTGGGGCAAATTAAAGATGCCCAATTTGCATTGGCAGCCTTTCTAGACAAGAGAATCTATATGATTGTCTTGGTGGCTAACGTCTCAGCATCCTATGGCATTTTGCTTGGATGAAATTTCTACAAGGACGTGGGAGGAGAACTAAGCATGGACCTATCTGAGGCAAGGATCCCTGTCCCAAGCATAATTAAGAGGTTGCTTCTTGAAAAGGAGGCAAAATACGTGGTTACCCAAACATCAACCCCTGTAGCACAAATTCTATTTGAGTCTTCAGGCACGGGTAATTATTTCTTTACCATAGAGGATGTTCATGCTTTTACAAATGAAAGTCCTATAGCTGACAATCTAGGAATTGATCCTGACAAGACATCAAGAGAATTGGTAGAGTGTAGTACAGATAAGGAAAGATCTTCCATCTCTAATGAAGAGAAATATGATAGGAGATCAGCGTCTAATAATGCTGGGATCCTAAAATCCAATGGCAGTAATTTTTCCACCAATGATGGAGTTGGGAATGTGTTGATATCTCATCAAAGAGATATTCTTCCTTCATGTAATTTGCAAGTCAGCAACACCAACAACATAGCTGGATGTGAATCTCTATTAATTGGATTGAAGATTGCTCAAGATGAAGAATCAAACTCCTTCACATCAAAGGAGATGCTAAGCTGTTAATTTTTCAGGAGTTTGATATGGACAATCCAATCATATGCTAGACTGAGCCAGAAGAACAACCAATTATGGTAATGGACCATGCTACTGCAAATCAATATTAGGCAAAGGAACCCTTCGCCAAGAAATCAAGGAGTTATGGCTTTCAAATTGAAGACCACATCCTACCATGGAGTAAGAAGAAGAAAGAGTCAACGGGAAGATGCAAAAAATTAGTTTCCTGGTGGAGAGCTCCATTCACTATCACTATTCAAGGGACAAAATGTCTTCTTGCTAGTTTACCAAGATGGTGCACTATTTTCACTATCTCTCAAGAAGTAGCATCTGAAATACTTTAATTCTTGAAGTATTAGATCATTTCATCTGTATATATGTATATTTGTATAGTTTTTAATTCTATTTTGTTTTGTTTGTTTCCATTTTTGATGCCTTTTATTTTTGGGTAACATGACTCTGTAACCTAATGGTACACATGAAGACACTAGAGATTTTGGGTTGTACTCCCTTCAATTCTTTTTGCAATTGATAGAAGTTCCCTAACTAGAGCCAGCTATTGTCCCCCAAAAATATCACTCATTTTTGGGATAACATTTGAACTATTTTGGTCTTACAGACCAAAATTGTCTCTTCTCTTTCTAAAATTTGTCCTGGGCATTCAAATTCTTCAATTTTCAAGCTTCTCAAAAATCTATAGACTCTACAAGCTAGAATCTATGGACTTCAAAGGTTTTGCAGGCGGGTTCAACCAAAAGAATTAGTTTCTAACACTTGGTCATTTTCAAGATTGGTTCAGTGCCTTGGTTCAATCAAAAATCTCCATCAGCAAGCATCTAAGTAAAGAAGGCTTGAACCATTGAATCATTGAACCACTTTGGTTCAAAGGTTCAATGAGTTCAAAGTTTAAAAGGTTCAACGCTTTCGATTCAACAGCGGGTTCAATCAAAGGAATAGTTTAATGGCGGTTCAACCAAGTGGTTCAACACTTTGTTTCACTCAGGTGGTTCATCCACATTATTTCAACAATTTAGTTCATTCTTTGGTTCAATCAAATGGTTCATCAGTCGGTTCAAGGCTTCATTTGAACCGTTAAACCAAATCTTGGTTTAACGATTGGTTCAACGTCTTTTGGTTCAAAGGTGGGTTCAATCAAGTGGTTCAATGCTCAGTTCATCTACTTGGTTCAAAGGCTTGGTTCATTCAATTGGTTCATTAGCTTGAACCATTGGCCTAAACCATTTTGGTTCAAAGCTTTGTTCATCGGCTTGGTTCAACATTTGGTTCAACCAAGCGGTTCAATGCTTTGGTTCAACTTTTGGTTCAATCAAATGGTTCAATAGCTTAGTTCAACCAAGTGATTCACTCAAATGGTTTAAAGCAGTGGTTCAAATGCAAAAGTTCAAAGAAGCCTCCCGAAGGATAAGTGTCCTTGAAGAGGGCACTTGGTCAACAAAAGTACCCTTCGAAAGGGTCATTTTCAAAGAAGGCCGCAAATGTAATTCTTTCAGATTTATGTTTAAGGAATTCAAAAAGACTAAGGCAAGAAATAATTCCTTCAAAATTTTTGTTCGAAGGAATTCCTTCAGAGAAAAAGTCCTAAGGAATTCGGGAAAGCGACTGCGGGAAGAAAACCTAAAGGAAATTCTCAAAGGCAAATGGAAAAAAATGGAAAAAATTCCACGAACAATTTGTCCACAAGAAAATACCCATGGAGAAAGCTCAAGGAATATGTCTATAGACATTTTGTCCATGGGAAAATGCCCACAGGGATTATCTATAGGAAGTGTTCGCGAGAGACTGCCAAAGCCCAAAGGCCATTCAAAGACTGCTTGAAGGATAGATACCCTTGTGGGGGGCTCTTCTTGACCCAAAGCAGATCATTTCTTAAGGCCTGAAAGGGTAGTTTCTTTACAGGAAAATGCCAAATAGAAAAGCTGAAGAAGGACCAAGGGGTGACACACCTGAAGATGTCAAATTCAAGACAGAGAACTAGCTGTTGAAAATGTAGTGATGGGCGCATGAACATCAATTTCAAAGCTCACAAAATAGTCATTAATCTTTGTAATCTATAGACCTCAATGCATTCACAGGCTTTAAGGCCAATACCAGCAGGAAGTGAGGAAGGAATAGAATAGCAAATTGAATCCAGGACTCAATTCACTTGACCAAAAAAGGAGGAACAATGAAGGATCAGAACACCAGGTGGACATTGAAAGATGCAAACTTTCAATAGCATGACTTGTTTCTCTGCATTGAGAAAAACAAATGGGTAGATGCCCCTAATTTCTAGCCTATCTTCCTAACAGTTTTCAATGCAACATGATGTGTTATTGTTCCTGAGTCCTTCTTAAAGAGGCTATATAAGGGACTCTCTTTTATTGTAAATATATCTTTTTTTGATAATCAGAACGAAACTCTACCCAAATTGAAAGGCATTTCTAAGACTTTGAGCTCAGTTTGTTGATCATATTTTGTTATTGGAATAAGAAAGCAAGTGACTTTATAGACTTTGTGTTGTAATATCTTTGTTGTTGAGGAAACTATTCTTATGTCTTTTTCCTTGATATATTTTATGTTCCTTTAATTCAACAAGCAGAATTAGTGAAAGTAGTTAGGAAGGTGTCCTAAAGAGAAAACTATGGAGAGACTTTGTGCCCCCATAATTTCCTTTAGTGTGTTTTCTTTTCATTTCTATGTAAAGGACCTTGGGTTGACTTTATTCCCTCATTCTCCTTCATATCTCACTCTTGAGCAATTCAGGTGGAGACTTTGTGATGCATCTCGATTTGCTGGTTACTACATCCCTAGTTACATTTTGCATTTACTACCAAGAGTATTCTTGCGGTTTTTTGAATAGTACTTCTAAAAGAAGAGGAGTGCTTTTTGTCATTTCCCTTAAGTTTCTCATTTGATCTGCATGCATCATCTCTGAAAAAAGAGAGATGGATGGTTTGTCCTACCCTTGAGTATTATTTTCTATATATATATATATATATATATATATATATATATATATATATATATATATATATATATATATATGTATATATATATATATATATATATATATATGTATATATATATATATGGAACCTCCCCTTGATGAGAGGAGAGATTAGTCCCCTTTTGATGTGGTAAACCTACACATTTGGATGACTAATCTTCCTACTTTGGCTAATTAGACCTATTTTGTTTATCAGTACGCTGATCAACAAAATATTCAACCAACAAATGGTATCCCCTTAGAAGGTTCTGAACCTTCAAAAATTTCACCAAGGAGAAGGAACCAAAGTAATTATGTCTTAGAAGATTACTACATGTAATATGGGAATGATTGACCATAGCCCAGACCAATTTGTCTTTAGAAGCTCAATTCTAGATAGCTAGATTTTTAATCCTCTCATTACCTACCACCTATTATAAATAAACCTTATCCCATTTGACCAAGGGAATTTTATTCTTATCCTAAGACCCTTGCCAAAGGAAAAAATTCATAATTATATTCAATTATAGTGAAACCCTTGCTAAGGTTGAAGGACTGATAAAGTATAAAAAATGAGGGCATTCAAAATTGATTTAGTGAGAGTGAGGCACCCTATGATAGTCAACCATTTAACAATTAATCTAGGACCCATATATAACATAAACATGTTCCTTCTACTTCATCTAGAATGGAAATAATTAATCTTTCTTCTTATTTTGATTATGAAATTATTCATGAATATGTGAAAACATATGATTACGTTGACACACCTCCATTATAATATGACAATCAAGATAATTTCAATAAAAATAATAATCTATATAACTATGAAGGCTAGATATATTGGATCCTGATGAACATAATGGGATAGATCATGATAAATTTAAAGACATGTCCAATTATTAAGGACTCTTTTGATATCCTAAATATGTGGGTAGAATCATCCAATTGATCCTAACATCTAAGGTCATACACCAAGATAATCTTAATACATCTTAGGTACCAAAACAAGAAGCCTTTACTATTATCAACCAATCATTTTGAGCTAGGACTTATAGTTTAGGTATCTAGACCTATACTATTAGAAATTATCATTCTCGATGAGAAATCCGATTTAGATTTTCAATGAATTTTTTACACTTATAATCATCATATGAACATATACATATATATATATATATATATATATATATATATATATATATATATTCTCACTTCTTCCTATGTTTCAACTAGTGTGGTCATGTCACATTTGAGATAATCATTGCTCAACAAATTATAAAATGAGAGATTTTAAAATTTTAATGCAGCAATTTGAAAAATAAATCTCCTATTCAATTGTTAGGAGATTATCCCAATTCCAGCTTTACACAATTGTCTTCCAAAGTACACTCATCTGTAATAAAAAATACACACACACACACACACACACACACACACACACACAAACAAATGCACTCACTATGAGCAACAATAAACTATAAAATCTTTGAATACCCTCATTGGAGTATAATATTTGGAAGCTACACTTTCATAACCTTCTTCTAAATGTTAGGAAAAAATTGTAAACAATCTAATAAACCTACTTTACATGACATAGAGTGCAATCAATTGAAGAATCAAATTTAAATTTAGGGTAGAGGAACCCATTAATTAAATTAAATTTAAGACCAGAAAAATACCAATAATAAATTACATATACTAAGAAATTATGACAATTATAGAGATTGCATAAAATAAGACAATACACAATTATAGTGACTACACCAAAATGTGAAACTTTTAGTTTTTTTTATTTTATATTTGTTTCCAACTCCTTATAGATAACTAATTTTCTTATTTTCACATACACTATACATAAAAAATATATTGAATCCTACCAAAAGTATAGTATTGATTGCAACTACTATTGTTTATTTATATTAATATCTCTAACATTAACTATTGAAGCTAGATTTAAACCCTTACATCTAAATCACCCATAAATTCATGAACACCTATTATTTTTCTTAGGCAAATGTTTGGTTGACTATTTGAACTCCTAAGACTTTATCTCATAATTCAACCTTGATTCATTTGGTTAAAGGTCAAGCACATTTAAAATGAGACTAATTTCTAAATATTTAGGGAGATCAATTGAGTAAAAAAATTATCATTTATCCTTTTTAAGATACATCTCCTTCCTCAAGTCTACCATAGCTTGTTCTTTGATATTTAGACTAGGTAGATATTTGACACCAAGCTCCACAAACATGAATCCTTTACATAGCAATAGGTTGCCCCCAAATTTTATGCAATAGAACAACCACCAAAATGCTATAACAAGATATACTCTATCATTTTTTCATTCATCTTGAGTCTAAAAATATTTATATAACCCTTCAAATGTAATTCTCAAATGCTACATACATTTCATATTACCCCTCACATTCTATACATGTTACTAATATATATATCACTATAATTCAATGTATTGCATATAAGTGAAAAATGAATGTGAAGTTTATAAAACTTTAATAGCAAGGACTATTATTATGATAGATTATTATTGACCTCTCTTAAGTGTTGGATGTGTTAGACTAGTTTCAAGGTATAGAAAACATGCAAGGAAATAAAACGTAACATGAATGAGAGATACATAAGACATACAGTGGAGATACTTAATATGAGAAAAATCTAACAAGAGTGAATCCATGCTTCTTCACTTCCACTATGTTATGAAACTTACAAACTTTTCTTTCTTGGGATTACAATGATATCAACCTCAAAAACATCCTGCTCTCATAATGATCTCTTCACTCTTCAGGGTATAGCTTTCTTCTTTAGCAAGAAATACTACGAAAATCAACATTATCAAATGTATAGTCGTAATTAAAATCTTATTTTTTGCTTTATTTCCTTCTTTGCACTTCGAAGAGATCCAACTCATTTGTTTTGTTTCCTCTCGAATAAATTTCACATCTCTGACCAATTTTGATTTTGGTCTCTTAGTGAAAAATGAATGTCCCTTAATAAATACATAAATGAATGAGAATTGAATGAATTTTATTAACTTCTTATGTATTTCATGTATGAAAATCAATATCGTTACATAAGGAAAAATAGTTGTGATGGTTTGAAAACCACTACTCAATTCTTAAAATCCCTCTTGACATTTGATTTTTTTTAATTTAAGGTTCAGAAACTACTATTTTGGTTTTGAAACTAATACTTTCTTAAACGAGTAGTTTTACAAACTTGTAAAGTCATCTAACTTTTAGAAGCCATAACATTTTCATACTAACTTGAAATCAAGTGTCATTTTTCTATAAGTTGCATACATTTTTTAGAGGAACCCAAATATAATTTTTATGTCAACCATGTGTTTTTAAAGTCCTCAGTAAAAGAAATTGCTCTTTTTTAGGACATTGTTTTCTTAAATACCCATGTTTGATATCTGATTATCTTAATGACTGGATTTGATGGTCTTTTTAATCCAAATTTATGATCATATTCCCTAAATTAATTATTTTTGTTCCACAAGATGTATTTAAAAAACAAAATTATGATTTTCAATCTATCCTCTCAATTAGGATACCAATTTTATCATCCTCTTAGATTGTACCTTATTTTTGTCTCTCGAAGAGTGACTTCCTAACTGTGATATTTACAAAGAAAGGTTGAAAATTAATCCATGACTCTTTCTAATCTCTCACAAACTACCTTATTTTACTATTCAATTTATGGGTCTTTATCTTGGCTATTCATATTAGCCTTTTGTTTCAATACACATGTTTATAGGCTAGGTTCAAGCTATCCATGAGGAGATGTTTATAAAACATCCTCATTGTCGATCAAAATTATTTCATCAATTTAAGAAAGATATTGCATTTTTTAAATGGTGTTACTAAAACTCATAATGTTTACAAATTACCTTTATCTTGGTTATTATAATTCAATAATACAATATACATTGATTGACACATACAATTCCATTTACCAAGTTTACCATTTCTTATAGTTTTGTAATTTTTCATTTAAAAAGATTATCATTTATTAAATGAAACATATTGAATGAAGGAATGTGGATTTAAATACATGCATCTATCCTAGGCATGAAAATTACCTATGAACATGGAATTACAAGTCTGATTGTAAAGGGTGATTTGGGTCTAGTGGTTAAGTAAGTCATAAATTATGATGCCACCAAAAATAAAATTTTGAAACAATATAGGAATACTATATGGGACTTTCTAGAATTCTTTGACACTTTCAATATTTGTTATCATGATAGAAGTTTCAAAGAAGAAGTTGAAATACTTGTAGGGTTAGGTGCTCACTTTGAAATTGAAAATATGAACCCTCACTGTCAATATCAAGTAGAATTACTTTTTAAACCCTCAATCCTAGATAATATTCATCATTGGTAAGTTTTTGATGATGATGAAGAAATTAGTTCTTATTTATGAAGCTAAATTTCAAGATCAACTAATAGACTTGGAATCCATGGTTTAGGCTTATGATGGGAAGGAATCCTTGCTTGTAAAAAATATAATTCAACTGAAGATAAACACTCTCCTTAGAGGATTGGTTAGTTTAGAATCGTATTTTGATGGAGTAAACTGAATTAAAAATTGAGACTTATTTATCTCGAAAGATGTAACTAAATGTAAATTGGGCTCTCATGAAAATCCTATGAAATTTTGGTTGGGTACTCACTTAAGTATAGAAAAAAAGTAAGCTTATAGGCAGCTATTGAAGAAATACTAGGAATACGTAGATTGGTTTTATTATGAATTGGAAGCATATAGGGAATATTTATTTCA
This sequence comes from Torreya grandis, assembly GCA_037957365.1. Taxonomy (NCBI): domain Eukaryota; kingdom Viridiplantae; phylum Streptophyta; class Pinopsida; order Cupressales; family Taxaceae; genus Torreya; species Torreya grandis. Next base: position 2,417,003 of record JARHVA010001996.1, on the reverse strand, counting down.
CCATGTTATCCCATTGCATCTTGATAGCAAGTCTTTTTGGCAACAAAAAAGACTTATCAACCCCATCTTCCCCACCAAGATGTCAGATGAGTTAAATAAGATAAGGGATGGTGAAATTATTCAACCTATCAGGTACTCATTATGGGTGGAAAACTTAGTCCATATGAGAAATAAAAATGGTGACATCTGATTATACATAGATTTATGAAAATTGAATAAAGTTTCTTTGAAGGACAATTACCCCCTGCCTAATATGGATAACCCACTACAAAGTATTATAGTATTAGAGACGTTATCCATATTAGATAGTTATTTTGGGTATAACCAAGTTGTGGTGAAAAAATTAGAGAGACCTAACACTTCAATTATAATTCCTTAGGGCACATATGTTTATATGAGGATGCCTTTTGGGTTGATGAATGCTGATGAAATGTTTCAATGAGCTATAAATGCTGCATTTTTAGGTGTAATTAACACATTTATAGATGTGTAAAAAATGGCATTACCATGTACTCTAAGAATAGAAAAGAACATTTGGAGCATCTAGAGAAAGTGTTCATTATATGAAGGGAGTTTGACATTTCACTTAATCCTAAGAAGTGTCACTTTGGAGTACAAAAAGCCAAGTTTTTGGGACATATAGTGTCTAAGGATGGTGTCATGTTTTATCCTAAAAGAGTGAAATCCATTGACAAAGTGCCTATTTTATAGTCCAAAAAATGAAGTCAATCTTTCTTTAGACAAATTAACTTTGTCAAAAGGTTTGTGTCCAGCTTCATAGAGATCACTCTGCCTATTACTTCTATGTTGAAGAAGAACCAAACCATCAAGTGGGAGGAGAAGGCTTTGTAAGCATTCAATGATATCAAAGGAATCTTAAAGTATGTCCCTATCTTGGTCAGTCCTGATTACACTAAGGAATTTCAAATATTTTCTTTTGCGTCCCATAGTAATCTAGTTGTTATATTGAAAAATAATGATGATGGTCATAAAAAACCCATGGCTTTATTTAGTAAATCTATGCAAGCATCTAAACTAAACTATACCATTATAGAAAAGCATGTTTTCACTCTCTTGAAGGTTGTCAAGATGTTCAGACCTTAAATTCTAAGTTTTAATATTGTTGGATATTTATCACATACAATGGTTAAGGACATCTTGAATCAAATTGAAACATCAAGCAAGAGATGCAGATGGGTCAACAAGTTGCAATAATATGGCAGTGATATCTAGACCACCAAGCCAGTGAGATTCATGGATCTAACCAAGCTCATGACTGAGACTAATTTGTAAGTTGTTGAGGTAAACATTGTTGTTATTAATGTTGATGATCCTTTATAAGGATCATCAACATTAATAAGGACATTTTTTACTACTTGTAAATTCTGAATTATCCCATTGACTTTGATAAGAATCAAAGGATAACTCTTAAACTTGTTTCCCAAAAAATACCTATTGATTGAAAGTTAATAGGCACGGAATAATCTAAATGGGCTTCTCTTGAGATGCCTAGTAGAACAAAAAATTGATGATTTTATTGAACACTTCCATAGTGGAGTATGTGGTGGTCACTTTGCAACTAAAGTCATAGTTCATAAGATTCTAAGAGCTAGTTATTGTTGGTTATCACTATCCAAGGAGGTTGCTCAAAAAGTTAAAAAATGCAAGAGATATTAGCACTTTTTTAGAAGGTTGAAATGTTTTGGTTCCTTTCCATTTCAACCTATAGCAAGTGAAGGTCCATTTAGATAATGGGGAATGGATTTCATTAGGGAAATCAATGATTCATCAAGCACTAGACATAAGTGGATATTGGTTACAATTGGCTACTTCACGAAATGGGTTGAAATGGTTCTGAAAAAGAAGGCCACACACCAAGTGATTATGGACTTTCTATTGAATCATATTATTTGTATATTTGGTGTGAATGTTAAGGTAATTACTGATAATTCCATGAGTTTTAGAGTTAAACCTTTGGTGGCATTTTAAAAAGAGTATGGGATCACATTGACATACACTTCCAATTAACCCTTAGGGGAATAGGTAAGAAAAATCTAGTAAGGAGTGCTTACTCAAAATTATTAGATAAACTTTGGAAGTAAGCAAGAAGAAGTGGGGTGATTATTTGAAGTTTGCATTATGGGATAACAGAATCATGCCTAAACGAGCTATAGGAAAAATTCATTTTGAGCTTGTTTATGGAGCTCAAGTTATTTTTCCTATAAATTTGCATTTGCAAACCTATCAGTTCATGCAATAACTAGAAGAAGATGATGAAATTGACCACTATGAAAGCATAATCAACCATATTGTTGAGCTTGGTAAAACTAGAAGACAAGATTATGAGAGACAACTTAATTTCAAGGAAAGACTCAAAATGATATTTGATAGAAAGGTTGCTCTAAGAAATTTATAAGTAGGTGATCAAATTTTATTTTGGGATAGAAGGCATGAAGAGAAATATAAGCATGGTAAATTTGATGCCTTGTGGATGGGCGCTTATTCTATTGACTGCAAAATTGGGGTACACATTTTCTTCTTGAAAGACCTGGAAGGTGAGATATTGGCGATGCTAGTTAACAGCACATCTTGACTAAGTTTATGATAGTGTAAAGTAATGTATAATGTATAGTTTTATTTTTTTGTTTCCCCTCTATATTGGGAGTTGTTTGTATAGTTATTTTTATTGTTTCTTATCATGTGTTCATTTTTAGATCCTCCTAGTCTATTTTTGTCTATTTACCCTTGCCTAATTGAGTTTATGTTAGTGTTTACTAAGAAATTGCTAAAGTTTTGACTCTATGTCCTAAGGGATTGGACCCTGGTCTTATTGTTTGGGCTTCTTTACACACCCAAAATGGGTTTACATCCATGGATGAGATCTAGTATTAGTTCTCAAACCTGCACCAAGCAATTTATGATTTATTTTCAAGATGTAAGTCCTTGAAAAGTTTGAATATTTCCTCCTATTAAAAAATTTCTATCTATATTATGAAACTCTACTTTCACAATCAATTTATAAAAATCCCACTAGTGCCTTGTGAAAACCCTATGTAATCCTAGTTCTAGCTAACATATAACATTTCTATGTTTTAATGACATTGCAGGGTCGATGGTAAAATTGTCACACTAGGAAGATAAAATAATGATAAGTATGATGTTTTTTGTCTTCAAAAATAATATGTATAAAAAAAAATTTAAATTTAATTGCAATTTTTCAATATTTCAAATTGAAAATAGGACATGAAAGTTCATAGGACTTTTGGCTGGGAAAACAGCTTGAAAAAATCAAGTATTAAAAGTGTAACTTGTAAATTGTAGACCACTCTTCAAATCCCACCAGTCAATAGGGAGGAGAAACACCATGCAAAATAAATTCAATTTTCAAGTTGTAAATTGTATACTAATTCTCCAAACCTAGAGAATATATTTGGGAAAGAAGCAACATACCAAAAGCAGCTAACAAAAGTGTAATTTTTAAATTGCATGCCCAAACCTAAAACCCATCGATCAACTCAACATAATAAAAGTCAACCTGAAGGGATTCAAAGTTTAAATTTTAATGCCAAATGCATCTTTGCATTTTTGAAAAGTACAAATTACATATTAAGTTCCCTAGTCCATAGTGGAACTGTAACTTGAGATTGCAAGTTATGAAATTGTAAATGTATAACTAAATTCTAGATTTCCATCAACATGCAAAGTTGTAGTTGGGGTCCAAAATTCTACCATGAAAAGTTGTAAAATTGTAAATAAGAGCTAAAGTCTTACATAAGGAAAAAGGAGAAATAAATGCATAGGACTCTATAAAGTTTGGTAGCAACCCTAAAAAACTCAAAGGCAAAGTAGAGAATGTGGAAAGGCATGTTGAATTAAAAATGCAAAAAGTTAAAATGAGCTGAGTATCCTTCATGGAAGAAATGTGTTGCAGGGGTTATGAGGCCAAGGTGGGCCAATAGAAGGGGACTTTTTGAATGATTGTGGATGTTTAATTTCTTCCATCATAGCTGGAACAATCTAATGCCATCATTACAAATCATGGAACACTCTTTAGTTTACACAAAAACAAGGGCATTTGTCCACATGCTTTCATATTTTCACATGATTAATGAGAAAGCATGGCCAAGTAGTTTCATAAAAAGACAAATATTTTTTTCTAAAGGAATATTATCCCTCAAGCCCAAATTCAATGGATTTACAGCGAAGGAGATCAAGTATTTGTTAAAAAACTTTTTCATTACATGGATAAGAAGTTATTAGATTGGTTTCCTTATAAGATATGAGCTTCTAAGTACGATCAAGGGAATTTTCTAGCTAGAGCATCTCAAAGGAATATTTTGAGTGAGAGAGTTGTATAATTTAAGAGTGTCTATCCTCTTTGTAAGGTTGTCGATTTTCTTAGGTCTTAGGCTATTTTCATTTATGGGATCCTCATTATGTGTATTTTATTTCTCTTTATAAGGTGTTTGTAACTTTATAGCCATTAGTAAGCTATGATAACATGTATAGCTCTCCCCCATATCAGAGTAAAACTACAATACTTCTCCCCATGATCACATTCTAAACAATAATGCATGTAAGATCTACTTTCAAGTTAATATAAAATAACTATGATTTATGTTGTATCTTATCATTGAAATTAAAATATATATTATTCATGCTATATTGATTGGGTATTTAGTTTTATGCTTATCAATGGTGGTTATTCTGTGCATATATCTAGGTTGTAAATTCCTTTCTACATCATAATTTGGGAATATGTTATTCATAACCTTTTAAGGACATCTTTGGTTTATGAATTTAATGGGAGAAAGTGTTTTAATATCTACTTTAAATGTATGCTTTAAGGTTTCAAATATCATATAAATATTTTCATTGGATTGGCACCAATGGATGCAAATCATTTCTAATAATTTCCTTAGTTTATCAAACAATCTTCTACATTTTTTCAAAATAGATGATGTCATGCCTATTGAAGGAATTATATATATTTTAAAACCACCACACCATTCTTTTATATTTACCTAACTCATCCTACCTACCCTACCACATAAATAATATACCTTGTTGCAAATTTTAAGTGTTATTTGCCCACAGCTCCATTAATATTATAAATAGTGAATGTATCTATGTTTTTCTCTTTAAATCAAAACATCCTAATCACCCATTTTGCCCTCTATTAATGAAAATTCCTTTATAAATTAAGGTTAAAATCACACTTTTATATGTCTTTAGTAGCTTGTGTTTGACTTAGAGCATTTATTCATTTTGTGTGATAACTCTTCTAGAGTGGAGTGAACATGGTTGGTTATTCCCTAATTATATTTATGTTTTGTGTTTGCCAATAATCCCCATGAATATTTAAATATAGTATTCCTCCATGAGAGAAAGCTACCAGATAGGTCCTTTCACCTTGTGTCAGGTAGAGCTAGAAGTAGTAAGGAACTAACCATACCCTTTATCGGCGTCTTCTAGTCATTATCTATGTTTAGTCCATCCTAATGCTAAACCATTCCTTGGTTATAATGACATATTTTTGGGTTTACCATCCATATTTTCCATACTACCTAAGTTTTCAAGGTTGAGTGCAAGAGGTGTACAACTATGAACCAATAGGGTGGAAATCAATGACTCAATAGTTGTTATAAGTACCTAGTTTGTTCACAAAATATATTTAAAATTTGCATGTACTTGATTAATGATAGATAAAATATGACCATAGAAATGAATGTCATTATTTATCTAATAAATAATCAAGTTATACACAAAATTTTAACATATATATATATATATATATATATATAACAAAAAGGGGATTACATGATATGAGTCCAAGATACAAAATTCAAGCTTTATGAGGATGGGAAAAGGTTTCTAAGTGGTAAAATTAGGAAAATTATCAAGCTCATCAATATGGTTCCAAAAATAAGGCACTACAATCTCCAAGAATTAATGAACATCCAAAAAGGTATTTCATGTGACTAGATTTTACATGAATTTTTACAACACATACCATCTAAAGTAACAAATGGTCAACATGAAAGATAAAAATATTTCTTCTAAAATTTTAAATGACCCTAATAAATTGGATGCCATAAACCAAACTAAATCACATGATCTAGGTAACAAACATACATACTATTAAATTGATAGCATAACTCTATCATGATTAAATCTATGTGAAAGGAGGGCACATGCACTCATGGGTTAATGTTACTTTTATATCTAAAATAAAGTACCCTATCTTCAATGCCATCATAATTAATAGGAATCCCACTTAACTAAGTATCACAACCATGGCATTATGTTCTTATACTAGGAGATGAGGACGACACACACTACACTTAGTGTAACTCACTCTATCTTGGACAAATCAATCATATAAATATGCTCCACAATTAGGAAGGTATGCTCAAACCTTATAAATAATAAATAAAATCGTGTCCTTCATAATGATCCCTACCAACAAGGTCTCCTATGAAGCACTAGTTTATTAAATATAAGGGTGTTTTCAATATAAAGAATTCAAAGAAAGGGATCATAACTTCAAAGGGTTTGATGACCATAATGTTTGGATGTCAACTTACAAACTAGATTTTTATGCCTTGGGTATTAATAAAACATGAAACAAGAGGTAGTAATATGACTCTAACATACTCATGGCTTGATGAATTTGTTAATCCCACTTATTCAATGTCAAATTCCGCACAAGGCATGCATGTTCCTATACAACCATCATTGATGCCCAACCCAATGCAATTTCACTCTAGTGTGTCAATACCAATATGTCATTTCACACTAAGAGAAATAAGATAAGGATCACTCACTACAAGGATAGGTGAAAATAATATGATCCATATGAAGCTCCTTATTAAGGCCTTTAATGTGGAATCATCGGTCCATTATACAAAGTGGTTACAATATCATGAAACACTCATGTGTTTGTGTGTGTGTGTGTGTGTGTGTGTGTGTGTGTGTGTGTGGGGCTAATATCGAGCCAAAATACATTCATAACACAAAAAGGCTTTTGGTTTCTTGTTTCTACCAAACATGTTCTTAAGGTCTCTATAACCCTCAATGGTCCTTTCGAGATAGTCCTTTTGGCCTAAGGAGGTACCAAGTGAAAATTTTATTAGGAACTACTAACAAGAAAAATTTGGCACTAATGAGAAATAGATGATCTCAAAAATAAGGCATCCTAATCTATTCCTAAACAAACTCAGATATAAATCTACTCCTAAAACTACATCAACAACAAATATTCAAAGCAAATCAAGATACATGTACAAATTAAATAATAATAATAATAATAATAATAATAATAATAATAATAATAATAATAATAATAATAATAATAATAATAATAATAATAATAATAATAATAATAATAATGATGATGATGATGATGATGATGATGATGATGATGATGAGGAAATTATTAAATGTCCATCACACCTAACACATCATGGTGGAGAAAATGATTAAATGTATACAACAACATATATATTCTAGTTGCCACTCATGCTTACCTTTCAAAGTGTGAAATATTTCTCCAGCATCTCATTCACCTTCTGCTCCACCCATCTATACCTATCAAAAGAAGCACAAGGACTCTCCTAATCCCTCCTAAGATAAGAAACTAGAAGAGAGGCCATCACTTGGTCTCCCAATTATAGTTTAATTTAGTGAAGAGGAAGAGTAAAAGAATGGATAGGTTAGTATGGAAATTGAAGAAGATTAATAAGAGTAACAAGTAACTTCATTGTTTGATCATCCTTCTGAGGAGGAAGACCAAGAAATGGGCATTACACAACTAGGTGATAAAGAGGCTGTGATAGAAAACTCTCAAGCCTTGAGTCTAGGTGAGCATGAAATGGAGAAAAAATTAGTTTGCCTCACATGAGAACAAAGCCAAGGAATTAAGAAGGTAGTCTTTGATGTCTAATATTCAAATCTCAGTGGTGAGTTTACCCTCAACTATTCTTAAAATTATATCATCTAGTTATGTTAGTACTAATATTGACTCTAATATTATTTTTTGTGATAAACTATTAAAGACTCCTAAGGTAGTCAATTTTTAGAACTTTGACATAGTTTCTATTTTTAATCCTAAGAATCCCCCGATTCCCAAGAAAAAATTCACCCAAATAGAGTTCCCATGCCCCATCCATTGACCATGCCAACAAAAATAATTACTATGGAAGTAAACTTGAGTCTTACTTGATTTTTGGCAAAATTAGCCCCTGTGAAATAAAAATCCCCATGGGATAATGTTAGATATAAACTTTCTTAGCTACCTATTCAAATAAATGCCTCCATACCAACCACTTTGATTACATCCCTTTCAATGACCACTCTACCCTCTAAATCTTCAAACCCTACTTAATAAATTGAAATAAGAAAACTTATTGTTCCCTAATGGGTGAGAGAGATCCAAAATGTAAGAGATGAAAGATACAATTTAATTTTAACTGAGCTCTTTAAAGTCTACACTTAGCTTGATAATGAGAATGGGACAGTTTAGAGAGTAAGGAAGAGGAAAACAGTGAACCTAAAAATAAATAGTGAAGTGGAATTTGAATAAAGAGATAACTTGTTCTCTTTAGCAAAGAAGCCCAAGATAAATACCATTGACCTTACTAAATATATTGAGTATTTCAACACTTATGTTGATTCAACATGGGATGAAATGAAATAAAAACATCATAGTATTGATGAGTCCTTAAAATATGAAACCAAATACAAATTACATAGTCCCCTCAAGAAGTTATTGATGATATTCAGAATGCAACCACTAAGTTGTACAATATTTTGTATAAAATCAAGTTTTATAGCGTAGACAGCCAAACCAATAGGGAAAATATTATTACACTTTGGAATAAGATGAAGGATGTGGAAAGGATATTGAGTTTCCGTGTTCAGTGCTCGAGGATTAGTGATTTAAACTAGTAAAACCTCATGACCAACATGGATGCTTCTTGTTGTCTAATCTATGTGATTACTAAGAGGGATGTTTCTTTAAATTTACATGGATAGATGAAGAATTTATTGTGACTTTTTATCAGTCATGAGAGTGTGGTACTACATATTTTTGGGCACATGAGAGTCATAAGGGTTATCACCCAAACTACGGAGTTTGTCATTAAATTCTAATTTTTAGAATCTTCTCCAGGAAACCACACATAATTTCAAGCAAGAATTTGAAGGGATTGTTTATAAAACCAATGAGGAAGTATTATGGTTGGATAGTTTTTCTAAGGACAGAGAGAAAAGATAACACATATTTCATCATTTAATATATTTCACCTTGCATGAACATTTTGAGAGTTGTAATGAGTGTGTAGATGACATGGGTTCAAGGAAATAAAGGGGGTTAGTTGGTTTACCATTGACCAATAGACCACACCAATACTATAATTTCCATATGTCAGAGTCTTATATCTAAAATAATTGTTTGTGGTTTGACCCTTGTTGTGTTTCAACCATATAATGTTTTGAAAACATTTTCATCAATTTCATAAATTATTTCATGTGTACCATATAGTACCTTGATCAATACATATCCTTACATAATTAATCCTTTGAATGTGAACCTTGTGGGAACTTTTATGAAGACATGAAATTTTGAAATTTATGGGATGACAAAAAAAAGTCAAAATTGTAAAATCATTCATTGTCTCTTTCATTGGCTAATAATTGAGAGCCTTTGATCTCTGAACCTTTGAGACATTTCAAAAGATATTAAACCAAAGATTGAACTTCTCCATACATGTTCTAGGAAGGAGTGAAGGAGAAAGCTTAAAGTGGGCATGTCCCTCTTCGATAGGATGTAAAATTTTGTAACCTTCTCCTCCCTTTCTTTAACAACTTTGCTAGATTCTTTTTCTCCTTATGATTACAATAGAATTTGGAGAATTGGAGAGAAAATTTAAAGAAAATCATATTGAAAAGACATCTAAGAGGAAGACTATATGATCTTGCTAGAGTTAAGGTAGGATGTATTATGTATCTTACATATGAATGTGCAATAAGTTTTATGTTATGTGTGTAATCTTGTATGGGTTGTACCTGGGGAAAAGAGGAAATTGTTTTCTTGCTAAAGATCTTGCTATATAATTCATGGATGTAAAGGAGATGCTAGATTTTTTAAAAGCTATGTATAAATCTTCCTCTAATAAAATGGATATCCATATTAGGAGAAGTGCAAATGTCTTTCTCAATGTAGATGTGTATGCTTCTAGAGATACGACATATTGTATTTTACTTCACTCTCTTCATAGTTTTCCCTAATGTTATAAAAGCCATATTATGTTGGGGATTGTGTGTGAATTATTAGCCAAAACTGTAAAGCCTTGATAATCCAAATTCATTTTTATTATATATGTATTTTTTCTGCATGTGTGTGAACCTATTTAGGGTAACCTCTCGATCATGGGGGTTGGTGAAGGTTTTAGATACTTGATGATATCATATAGATGGGAGGTAAAAATTTCCCTTCATGCCCATTGAGTTATATTTAATGTAGAGGATATTGAAATTATAGAAAAGATTGTTTGATGGATGAAAAATTGCTTTTTGTCCAAAAATAATTAATTCTTTGCTTAGTATGGAAGAATGACTATGTTTAATTTTATCAAAGAAATTGTGTTTTGAAAAATAGATAAATTCTTATGATAATTTATTGAAAAGGTTTGGCCCCTTGAATGTACTTATGTATATTTCATTCAATACTTATAAGCTAACACTATTATTCATTAAAAATAAAATCTTGAAATTGATCTCTTATTTTTTACTAATTATTTAAGAAATGGTTTTGTTGTGAAGAGAGATGATTATGAAACTCTACTCTTTATTTATGTTTAAATGAATTGTATGAAAAAATTAAATTTCTTGATGATATTATTAATTAAATTATAACTAATTTTCTGAATTATTTTCTTGTTACATATTTTTATATTTTTATCCCTGTGATTAATTGAAAATTACCCTTTTGTACCTTACCTATGCTATTTAGAAATAATTATTTGTATTTATTATGAATATATACATGTTTATAATTTGAATAACTCTTGTTTGTATTATAGAAAAATAAAAATCTTCATACTAACTTATAAATATGTCCATGTTTTAAAATTAGATGAAGATTTCAAAGTACATAATTGTATCATACCTGCATAAAGAATAGTAGAATTTTTTATATTTGGAACTTGTCAAAAGGAATATTTGCGTTTTGTCATTTTTCTCTGCTCTGTCACATCCAATTTTCAAAACTCAATGCAACATATTATGCGGCATTACATATTGCAACACGGCAATACATAAATATGGATTGACCAAAGGCCCAACATCTATGGTCTGGAATTCCAAATTGATCAAGCGTAACAATTCAAATTCAGATTTGCAATTCGATGGCTATTGAGACCACCAGATTGGGATTTTATGAAAGACAACAAAAGATGAGCACGTCTTTTTTCTCCTTGTCTGAAATATTATCCTTCAAATTGTCCCTAATGTAGCAATCCTTTCCTTTATCGTTATCGATAAATTCTTCTCTATTGTGAGTTCCTTGAATGGAATTTATTTTTATTTTTTTATTGCTGTGTTGAATTTTTCCTTGAATGAGTAGAATGCATCTATTCATTGTACATTGTGCGATACATTTAATGATCACTCAATGATGATGTGGAATGTATACGGTTGGAACATTTCAAAATTGATGGCTATCTCTGTAAGTAAGAGACGATCTACGTTTCAAAATAAAAAAGTCGGTGGAGATTTGGAACCACAAGTTGGGGGAAGCTTTATCTAAATACTATTTTCAAAACTTGTGTGCTGAGTAACTGGACGATTAATGATGTTGAACATTATAAATAGCAATCACAGGAGACGATATCTTTTGTAATCGATTGACGACTTAATTTCAAATTGTAGCATCTGAAGTTTTCTGCATTGTCCAAATAACCATGAAAGTAAAAGAAGATATTCGTAGAATGGTGAAGCCTGCAAATGCAAAAGTGGTGGACTATGATAATACTACTTCTGTGCTGAGTAACATGGACGTATACCAGCACGATTCGCATGTGAAGGTGATTTATGTTTTCGAAACTGCCACACTGCCATTAAGTATGTTGGAAGAAGGGCTTGCCGAAGTGCTTGTACATTTTAGAGAATGGGCGGGCAGACTCCGCAACGACGAAAGTGGTCGGCCTGCTATTTTTCTTACCGACGAAGGCTTAGTTTATATAGAGGCAACCGCAGATGGGAACTTGGCTCATTCCCTGCCTAGATTTCGTGCTCCTGAATCTGCAAACTTTATCGCACAATTTGTTCCTCCCACCCAAGGGGTCTCCGAGCTTCTGCTTGTCCAGGTACAGAACATTTTTAAGGATGCAATGCAATTAAATTATAATTTTATATATATAATGGGATTTCTCTGAATAAATTGTCTATAAATTTGTTAGATCAATGCACTTTGAGTCACAATCGATAATTCTTCATCAGAAAAATCTTATTGAGAATTTTAATTGTTTTCATTAAGATAGCCCGTTTCCAGTTCTTAACATAATTCTGTACACAAACTATTCTCAGAAATCTCATTTTTATTCCCATAGACTGAAAAAATCATATATATATATATATATATATATATATATATATATATATATATTTCTCGCATGATATTTTTTTGAAAGCAAATCATATTTTACTAAGTAGAGCTTGAAGGGGTTATTATCTTTAAGAATTTTGTCAGATCAATTAATTTCATGATTTTCGGTAATTAACTCTTCATTTTTTTATTATTTATTCAGTTGACGCGGTTTCATTGCGGGGGATTGGTAGTAGGCATAGCATGGCATCACCATGTTACAGACGCAGTTGGAGCAACCGCCTTCATGACTGCGTGGAGCCAAACAGTAAGAGGTCTTAGGGTCGACCCTCTTCCCGTCCGTGACCGCTCCCTTTTGGCAGCTAGGACTCCGCCCCGATCTATCTTTCATCATACCGAGTTTGAATCTCCCCTTTATTTACCACAAGGTAAAGGATCTGAGGCCCTTCTCTCAAAAACCTTTCATTTCAATGTGAATGTGTTGAAGCAGGTCAAACAAAAGGCGTCCGCCACAAGGAATGGAACGCCCCTTTCTTACACCACATATGAATGTCTGCTTGCCCATCTCTGGAAATGCATTTCTGCAGCACGAGGACTAGACGAAGAAGCCATAACAACCGTTTTTATTCCAGTGAATGGACGAAATAGGCTTCATCCCCCTTTGCCTGCTGAATACTTTGGTAATGTCGTCTCAGACGCTTCTTGTACAATTACAGGTAAACAGGTTGCAGATGAACCACTGGCGAGTTTAATTCACAACGCAATAGCAAGGATGGATGACCACTACATACGTTCCTCCATAGATTTTATAGAGTTGAATCTATCAAAGTTCTGTAAAAAAGAACACTCCACTACAACTTTTACTTGCGGCTCTAACTTGCTGGTGTCTAGCTGGGTGCACTTCCCTCTATATGAATTAGATTTTGGCTGGGGAAAACCGCTTTTCGTTGGCCCTTCCCTCAATCCAGTCGATGGGATGGCGTTCTTGATTCCTTCCTATACCAAAGATGGTAGCATATATGTTTTCCTAAACTTGTTCCACTCTCACATGCTCAAATTTGAACAGCTCTGCTATGAAATATGATATGTACTCGTTGATTCGCTGGCTATGTTAATCATAATCTAATCAAAATAAAATATTGACTTTTTACTCTGATTCTGACATTTATTTTATTTATATGCAAGCTTATTTGTTTATTTTTAAATTCACGTTCTCACTCCCAAATATTTGTTATAAGTTACGATTTCGTCTTAATACTACTTGCCCTACAAAATCCACTCAATATATACAATCTTAGCAAACCTCGTCCACCATATAGACATTGGTCGTCTTAGCAAAGCTTTTCCATGAAATGCTAACATGTTTATTTGCATATTTTAAATTATTCATTGTTTTGTTTGGGTTTTTTTTTTCAAAGATGTCACTTGCAGTGACAAATTTAAATTTAAATTAAAAAAATATTATTAAATACGTGTCTGAAACATTTATACTTTTTTCTTTTCTATTTTCTTTTTTGGGGTTTTATAAGGAGTTCATTCTAATATCTTTATATTGCTTAACCTTCATCTAAACCATTATTCGTATCTCTTTGTATTTTAGATATATCTATTAAAATGATTACACAAATTTTCGTAAACTAAACCTTGAAATGCAAGGATTTGGCAAAACCATATTCTAGTGATTACTACAACAAACCCAAATGCTAAAAGACCAAAACACAATTAGATCATATCAAGCCTCCTTTAGGAATAATTGCAACAAATTATTGTAATATGTCATCTAATATATCCCAATTGAGAATCTTGTGCAACAAATCATTCGAAATTGATAATGTGGGACACAAAATTAGCATATCAAACCTACAATTATTTCAAAGAAATTATCATTCTCAATGAAAAGGCCCATTTATATTTTCATTGAATTGTTTAAACACACACACACACACACACACACACATAGATATATCCAAATCTTCCTACGTGTCAATTAGTGTGGTCATGTCACTTTTGAGATAATCATCCCTCAATAAATTATAAAATGAGAGATTTTAAAATTTTAATTTACCAAATTCAAATAAATCTCCTATGTAATTGTTAGGAGATTATCCGAAGTCCAACTTTACACAATTACCTTCCAAACTAGACTCATTTGCATTAAACACACACACACACACACACAAATGCACTCACCATCAGCAACAATCAACTATCAAATATTTGAATACCCTCACTACAGCAGAATATTTGGAAGCTACACTTTTCATAACCTTCTTCCAAATGTTAGGAAAAAATTTCAATCAATCTAATAAACCTACTTTACATGACATAGAGTGCAATTAATTGAAACAAAAAAAATATCAATAATAAATTACATATAGTAAGAAATTATGACAACTCTAGAGATTGCATAAATAAGACAACCCACAATTACAATGACTACACCAAAATGTGAAACTTTTAGTTGTTTTTATTTTCTCTTTATTTCCAACTGCTTATAGACAACTCATTTTCTTATTTTCACATAAACTATACATAAAAAATATATGCAATCCTACCAAAAGTATAGTATTAATTACAAATACTATTTTTTATTTATATTAATATCTCTAACATTAATTATTGAAGCTATATTTAAAACCTGACATCTAAATCAGCCATGAATTCATGAACATAAACATGTCAACCTAAAAATTGATGTACAACAAATGTTATGTTGTTTCACTAATGCTAGTTGGTGACATCATCTTCCTTTGCCTCAAATAATTCTCAACCTCCTAGTTTTAGAGATACTATAAAACCCTATTTTGCTAAATTTCAATAGTTTAGCATCACTTATTTCCATGGATTATATGCACTAGGTAGGCCCACCAATTTAAACATATATCGGATGTATGTCTAGGATATTTTGAAACAAATTGGAGTGTCTAAAACTCTCTCATTTTACCTATTATTTTTCTTAGGAAAATGTTTGGTCGACTATTTGAACTCCTAAGACTTTAGCCCCTAATTCAACCTTGATTCATGTGGTTAAACGTCAAACACATTAAAAATGAGACTAATCTCTAAATATTTAGGGAGATCAATTGAGTAAAAAAATTATCATTTATCCTTTTTAAGATACATCTCTTTCCTCAAGTGTACCATAGCTTGTTCTCTGATATGTACACTAGGTAGATATTTGACACCAAGCTCCACCAACATGAATCCTTTAATTAACAATGGGTTGTCCCCAAGTTCTATGCATTGGAACAACCACCCACCAAAATGCTATAACAAGACATACTCTATCATTTTTATAGTCATCTTGAGCCTACAAATATTTATATAAGCCTTAAAATGTAATTCTCAAATGCTACATAGATTTCATATTACCCTTCACATTCTGAAAATGTTACTAATCTATATATCACTATAATTCGATGTGTTTTCAAAGAATTGAAAAAAGAATGTGAATTTTATAAAACTTTAAGAATAAGGACTATTCCTATGATAGATGATTATTGAGCTCTCTTAAGTGTTTGATGTGTTAGACTAGTTTCAAGGCATAGAAAACATGAAAGGAAATAAAACATAACATGAATGAGAGATACATAAGACATACAATAGAGATACCTAATATGAGAAAACACTAACAAGAGTGAATCCATCCTTCTTCATTTCCACTATGTTCTAAAATTTACAAACTTTTCTTTCTTTGGATTATTAGGATAGAAACCTCAAAAACATCTTGCTCTCGTAATGATCTCTTCTATCTTTAGGGCATGGATTTCTTCTACAAAAAATACTACTAAAATCAACATTATCAAATGTATATTCTTAACTCAAATCTTATTTTCACTTGATTTCCTTCTCTGCACTTTGAAGAGATCCAACTCACTCATTGTGTTTCCTCTGCAATAAATTTCACATCTATGACTAATTTTGATTTTGGTCGCTTAGTGAAAAATGAATGTCCCTCAATAAATACATAAATGAATGAGAATGAAATGAATTTTCTTAACTTCTTATCTGTTTCATGTATGAAAATCAATATTGTTACATAAGGAAAAATAGTTGTGATGGTTTCAAAACCACTACTCAATTTTTAAAATCCATCTTGACATTTGAAAATTTTCAATTTAAGGTTGAGAAACTTCTATTTTGGTTTTGAAACTAATACTTTCTTAAACTAGAAGTTTTAAAAACATTTAAAGCCATCTAACTTTTAGAAGCCATAACATTTGCATACTAACTTGAAATCAAGTGCCATTTTCTATAAATTGCATAAATTTTTGAGAGGAACCCAAATATGTGTTATAAAGATAATTTAGATGTCAACCATGTGTTTTTAAAGTCCTTAGTAAAAAAATGGCTCTTTTATAGGACATTATTCTCTTAAATACCCATGTTTGACATCTGATTATCTTAATGACTAGATTTGATGATCTTCTTAATCCAAATTTATGATCATATGCCCTAAATTAAGGATTTTTGTTCCACAATATGTATTTAAAAAATAAATAGAGGATTTTCAATCTATCCTCTCAATTAGGATACCAATTTTATCATCCTCTTGGATTGTACCTTGTTCTTATCTCTTGAAGAGTGACCTCCTAACTATGATATTTGCAAAGAAAGATTGAAAAATACTCCATGACTCATTCTAATCTATTACAAACTACCTTATTTCACTATTTACTTTATGGGTCTTTATCTTGGTATTCATATTAGCCTTTTGTTTCAATACACATGTTTATAGGCTAGTTTCAACCTATCCATGACGAGATGTTTATAAAACATCTTCATTGTTGATCAAAATTATTTCATAAATTGAAGAAAGATATTGCATTTTGTAAATGGTGTTACTAAAAATCATAATGTTTACAAATTACCTTTATCTTAGTTATTACAATTTAGTAATGCAACATACATCGATTAACACATACATTTCCATTTACCAAGTTTACCATATCATATAATTTTGTAAGTTTGCATTTAACAAAAATTTTCATATATTAAACAAAACATATTCAATGCAGGAATGTGGATTTCAATACATTCATCTATCCTAGCCAAAAATATTATTATGGATTGCTACCCATAATGGACACATTTCTCGCCCTATACCAATGACATGATCTCAAAACACGTCTTATCCCTCCATGGAATAACCCCTGATATCATGATCATACAACAATATGCCAAAAAAAATTCCATAATAAATACTATGATACCAAAACCTATTTTGGAGAACATGTTGCAATATTATTCAATTTCCATAAAATAATTCAAAAACTAGATACAAACATGATGTAGTTATTTAAGATTATAATGGTCAGGTGCAGGTTGGGCAAGCAATTGTAAATATTTAGGTGGAAGTGGGGTTATATTTGGTATTAATGTATATTATTACACATGTGGTTATGGAAGTTGTGTAAATGTTGTGTTTCGATTATGCCAAGCATGGCTTCCTCTCCATGGTTATTTACATTGGTTAAGAGGTTGCTACCACTAAATTTTTTTTGTGGTGGCCATGGCTAAGTTTGGAATTTATGTCAATTAGGTTTAGATTGAGGATTCTACCAATTATAGTTTTGTGTTTGTGACAAGAGTAGTTAAGTCTAAGTGTTATATCCATACCAATTACTAGAAGAAAAAAATTAAGGATTAAAATATGAAGAGCTAGATGGCATACTTAGATTGGGTGGACTTTGTGATGATGCTTTCCATTGGGATATGTAAAATATATGCTCTAAATCTCCTTATATGTCGTGAAGGTCTACTAAAATAGGATATTTCTTTGTTAATTTGGCCTCTTTGACATGGGTGACATGGCATTTACAGTGTTATCTTTTTCCTTTGATAATATAGATAGTATTCAATTAAAACCTTCTCTCTTTATTCTTGTTTTATTATTGTATGGAGTGTATCAAACTATGTTTCCAAGTGACTTAATTATGATTTCATCTTTCATATCTCACATTAGATTTCTTACTTCTATTTGAGAGACCCCATTAGAATATTTAGAAGAAGATGTACGAAATTTTTTATTATTATGTTCTTTGCCATGGACCTTAATTTATCTATACATATGAGGGTAATTTCATCAAGTGTTAGTTGAGATACGTCTCCAATACTCATTATTTCTAATACTTCTAAGCATTCATTTGTCACTTCTTTCAAAAGGAATAACTTAATGTAGTTTGGATGAAAACAATTATGTTTAGACTTTTGGATACTAAATGTAAACAACTCCATATAATCCTCCAATGGTTCTTCCTCTTTATATATTATTTTGAAGATATAATATCATCTTGAGTTACTCCCTTAACAATAATTTAGATATTTGGAGAGAAATTTCTCATTCATTTCCCACCAATTGGTAATTAAATCTTTACATATCCCCATAAACCATGTAAGGGTTGCATATTTTAAAGTGTCTAGGATGAGTTTTATGTTCTAAACATCTTGATTATAATCATAGATTTGGTAAAGAACATCAAACTCAAACAAAAATGTATTTATATCCTCATTCAATGTACTTAAAAAATTAAGAAGGGATAAGGGTTAGGTATTTCTGTTATAGGATTATTACTATGGAATTCAAAGGTTGAGGATTCATTGGTAGTGTTTTCTCCTTGGGCATCCTCCATGATATTTCAAACAATTTGGAGACCAAAGATTTGTATGATCCAAAATTCATATTCGCTGTAAATTTATTTATCAAAAGGTGAGTAATGAATTTTGATTTTATTTGATTCTAATGGGAATATGAATCTTTTGATTGGGGATTATGGTGTATGACTTGGAAATTCTTCTGGGATTTCAATCTATAGTTCTTATTTTTGGACTAGCTCAACTATCTCAGCTTGTGTTTGGACTGTAAATTAAAAATTTCTTCTAGCAGAAAATAACACTTTATATGTTGTCTTTTAAATGATTTTGGGTGATGATGGGGAAATCAAAACACTAGATTATTGAGTAGGCACTCTCTTGAATTATAGATGAATGTCTTTTTCAATAATATGGTACTCCTTTGGATCCTATTTCTTTTATTGACTTACTAATTAAGCCAATAATGTCTTAGTTATTGATACCTCTACTTTAATTGACATGAATGAACCAATTTTTATTGTCATGTTCTAAATTTTAATTCATGTAGATGGTTCTTCAATTGTTGCACATAAATTTCTAGTTGCTACATGTAGTACGTTAGTTTCTACATGCATTTTTTCTCATGTTTTAGAGGGTTCCCCAGTTTATTTATCTAAGGAATAGCTAAATTTTCTTAGAAATAATGTTCTCAAATGGTCACATGCACATTGTGTACACACACTTCCTTCTATTTTTTCTTTATACCTTATCCTGCATAGGGTTAGTTTTGAGAAGGGTTTTTATGTGTTTTCTTAATCTAGGATTACCAAGGTTTACATTTATGCTAAAAACAATAAATGCAAACTTGAAAGGTTGAATTTATCTATTAAGTGTGAGTTATTATACTAAAAATATAAATTTATGTTAGAAAGTAATACATTTATACTAGAAAGTAGTAAAATTTTCCCAACCTTTTGGAATGACTAATGCTTGACACCTCCCCAATAATGGCACCAAAAAAAGTCATAAATAACTCCCCAATTAAACCTAACATAATATAATCATTATTTACAACCTGACATATCTATTCTATAGGAGAAGCCACTTGGTTTGTCAATTAAGCTAGTATAATTAATTATCAACCCATGATATGTATGCATTTTCAAGGTCTCAATAATATATAAGCACACTCAACTCTCTTATATGTATTAATAGACTATAGCTCATGCATAGGTAAACACTCTTAAAATTAAATAAAATACTTCACTTTGTATAAATGTAAATTATATAATGAAATACTTGTGTTCAAACGTAAACTCACTTGCTAGAATGGAAACAAACTTGTTTGGAATGTAAATGACAAATGTTGATTTGTTAATTTTCATAAGCTTCCCACACTTTAATAAACAATAATTCAATAATAGTTTATACATAATATAAACAACTTAAATTTGAATTATATAAACTTAAGAGTTACACAATACAGGACTAACTCAAAAATAGTTACAAATAATTGAATATGAATATTTACCTTAATTGATGGGATTGTCACAATAATTATTCATGATGGGGCCCTCCTCGATTAGACTTAGGCTTCATATCCCATCCTTGACTAAAAAATATTTAATTCAAATTAGATCAATTTAATAATAATTTTGTAGCAATGCATACATTGTTATAGGTGGATTATAATAAATAATTACAAGACTTTCTCTCAATTCTCAATTGCTATCCTAATACTATTATTCTCTCCTAACCAAGTATACTGACAAATCATTCTTGAGTAGTGGGTAAATTATTATTATTATTATTATTATTATTATTATTATTATTATTATTATTATTATTATTATTATTATTATTATTATTATTATTATTATTATTATTATTATTATTATTATTATTATTTATTTATTTATTATCAAATTAAATAGGCTGATGAGACATAAACTAATCAACCGTTTCATGTAGAGAAAAGAATTCAAACAAACTACAATTCTAGTATTGCAAAAAAACTAAAGAGCATGGTTTAATAGCAAATAATCATGTTGAAACATATCAGAATAAATTTCCTTGATTCTCTTAAATTATATGAATTGTTATAATATTAAAATTAAAAGGGATCACCTTGAAGTAATTCATGAAACATGGCAATCTTTAGAAATGCTCCTATAGCTCACTTATATAAGTGACAGCTAAGTGTTACAAGTGCATCAAAAGTTACTATGGGTGAAATCCAACAACTAAATATTTGTAATGGATGTGTTATTGCCCAAATTTTCACTAAGAAATTTGTGCCTTTTTCAATAAGTATGTCCCTAAAAAGTTTAAATGTTGCCTCCTATACATAAATGTGTACCTGGGTTACGAAACTCTGCTTTCAAAATCAAGCTATAAAATATCACTCTTGCCTTTTTAAAACCTAGTGTAATCTTGGTTCCAGCTAAAATTTAATGTTTTTATGTTTTAACGACATTATAGGGTCCATGGTAAAATTGTCAAGCTAGGAAGATAAAATAATGCTAAGTATGATGTTTTCCATTTTCGAAAAGAATATGTAGAGAAACATCTTTAAGTTTAAATGTAAGTTTACAATATTTCAAATTGAAAATAAGATATAAAATTTTGTGGGACTTTTGGTTGGGGAAAATGACTTGCAAAAATCAAGTGTTAAAAGTGCAAGTTGTAAATTGTGGTCCATTCTCCCAATCCCTTCAGTCAACATGGAGGAGAAATACCATGAAAAATTAACTTTTAAATTTGTATGTTACAAATTGTATATTAATTCCCAAATCTGTAACATGTATTTGGTAGAGAAGCAACATGCCAAAACTAGTTAGTAAAAGTGAAAGTTTTAAATTGCATGTCGAGCCCTGAATCTTACTAGTTAACTTAGCATAAAAAGTCTCAACATGAGGGGATTCAAAGCATAAATTTGAATACCAAATGCAACATTGTATTTTTACAAATTACATATGAATTTCCCAAGTCTGAAATAGAACTTTTGAGTAGATCTACAACTTAAAATTGTAAGTAATTAAATTGCAAATTACAAATGTGTAGTTGACTTCTATATTTATGCCAAATTACAAAGTTGTAGTTAGGGTCTGAAATCCTACCATAAAAAGGTGAAAAATTACAAATAAGATGAAAAGTCCCACATAAGGCAAAAGGAGTAAGAAATACATACAACTTCATAAATTTTTGTGGTAACCCTAAAAAGTCAAAGGCAAAGTAGAGAACGTGAAAAGGCATGTTGAATTAAAAAGATAAAAGGTTAAAATGAGCTAATTATTTCATTTTTAAATATTTATCTTGTATCAAATACCTTCATGGAAGAAATGTGTTGTAGGAGTTGTGAGGCCAAGGCGAGCCACTATAAGGAAATTTTTAAATGACCATCAATCTTGAATTACTTCCATCATAGCTAGAGCAATCCAATGCCATCATTACAAAGCATGGAAAACTTTTTGGTTTGCACAATAAGAAGGAAAATTATCCACAAGTTTCCATATTTGTAAATGATTAATGGGAGAGCATAGCCAAGAAATTTCAAAATAAGACAAGGAGTTTGTTTTTCTCCCAAAAGAATATTCTCCCTCAAGCCCAAATGCAATGAATTTCTAGTCAAGGAGATCAAGGATTTGTTAACAAACTTCATCATTACATGGATAAAAAGTTACTAGAATGGTTTCCTTGCAAGCCATGATCTTCGATGAATGATCAAGGGCATCTTCCAGCTAGATCTTCTTGGAGGAATATTCTAGGTGAGAAAGTTGTATAAGTAAATATGGCATGTCCTCTTTATAAGGTTTTTTTTGGTTTTCGTAGGTCTTAGGATCTTTTCATTTTTGAAATCCTTATTATGTGTACTTTATCTCTCTTGATAAAGTGGTTGTAGTTTTACAACCATTAACAGGCTATGAGAATAATAATGTAGGCAAGATCTACTTTCAAGTAAATGGAAAATAGCTGTGATTTTTTATGTATCTTATCATTTAAATGTAATGATATATTTTTCATGCTCTATTGATTTGGTATTTAGTTTTATGATTGTAAATGGTGGTCATTTTGGGCATAGATATAGGTTTTTAATTCCTTTCTGCATTGTGATTTGGGAATATGTTGTTGATAACCTTTAAAGGGCATCCTTAGTTTATGGATTTGATGGGAAAAAGTGTTTGAATATCTACTTGTAATGTATGTTTTAGGGTTTCAAATATCATCCAAATATTTACATTGGATTCTCACCAATGGATTCAAATCATTCCTTATAGTTTTCTTAGCTTGTCTTTTAGTCTTTTAAACTTTTGAAAATGAATTATAGCATGTGTATTGAAGGAGTTACTACTATTTGAAAACCAACAAACCATTCTTTTATATTTACCTAGGTGACTAAGACAAATAAGATAAGGATCACTCACTACAAGGATAGATGAAAATAATATGATCCATATGAAGCTCCTTATCAAGGCCTTTTATGTGGAATCATCGGTCCATGATACAAAGTGGTTACAATATCATGAAACACTCATGTGTGTGTGTGTGTGTGTGTGTGTGTGTGTGTGTGTGTGTGTGTGTGTGTGTGTGGCTAATTTCAAGCCAAAATACATTCATAACACAAAAAGGCTTTCGGTTTCTTGTGTCTACCAAACATGTTCTTAAGGTCTCTATAACCCTCAATGGTCCTATCGAGATAGTCCTTTTGGCCTAAGGAGGTACCAAGTGAAAATTTTATTAGGAACTACTAAAAATAAAAATTTGGCACTAATGAGAAATAGATGATCTCAAAAATAAGGCATCCTAATCTATTCCTAAACAAACTCAGATATAAATCTACTCCTAAAACTACTTCAATAACAAATATTCAAAGCAAACCAAGATACATGTACAAGTTGAATAATAATAATAATAATAATAATAATAATAATAATAATAATAATAATAATAATAATAATAATAATAATAATAATAATAATAATAATAATAATAATAATAATAATAATAATAATAATAATAATAATAATAATTTTAAAAAAAAATGTCCATCACACCTAACACATCATGGTGGAAAAAATGATTAAATGTATACAACAACATATATATTCTAGTTGCCACTCATGTTTACCTTTCAAAGTTTGAAATATTTCTCCACCATCTCATTCACCTTCTACTCCACCCATCTATACTTATCAAAATGAGCACAAGGACTCTCTTAATCCCTCCTAAGATAAGAAACTAGAAGAGAGGCCATCACTTGGTCTCCCAATTATAGTTTAAGTTAGTGAAGAGGAAGAGTAAAAGAATGGATAGATTAGTATGGAAATTGAAGAAGATTAATAAGAGTAACAAGTAACTTCATTGCTTGATCATCCTTCTGAGGAGGAAGACCAAGAAATGGGCATTACACAACTAGGTGATAAAGAGGCTGTGATAGAAAACTCGAAAGCCTTGAGTCTAGGTGAGCATGAAATGGAGAAAGAATTAGTTTGCCTCACATGAGAACAAAGTCAAGTAATTAAGAAGGTAGTCTCTAACATTGTTTCTTTGATGTCTAATATTGAGATCTCAGTGGTGAGTTTACCCTCAATTATTCCTAAAGTTATATCATCTAGTTATGTTAGTACTAATATTGACTCTAATATTCTTTTTTATCCTAAACTATTAAAGACTCCTAAGGTAGTCAATTCTTAGAACTTTGACATAGTTTCTATTTTTAATCCTAAGAATCCCCAGATTCCCAAGAAAAAATTCACCCAAATAGAGCTCCCCATGCCCCATCCATTGACCATGCCAACAAAAATAATTACTATGGAAGTAAACCTGAGTCTTACTTGATTTTTGGCAAAATTAACCCCTGTGAAACAAAATCCCCATGGGATAATTTTAGATAGAAACTTTCTTAGCTACCTATTCAAATAAATTCCTCCATACCAACCACTTTTATTACATCCCTTCCAATGACCACTCCACCCTTTAAATCCTCAAACCCTACTTAATAAGTTGAAATAAGAAAACTTATTATTCCCTAATGATTGAGAGAGATCCAAAATGTAAGAGATGAAAGATACAATTTAGTTTTAACTGAGCTCTTTATAGTCTCCACTCGGCTCAATAATGAGAATGGGACAGTTTAGAGAGTAAGGAAGAGGAAAACGGTGAACCTAAAAATAAATAGTGAAGTGGAATTTGAATAAAGAGATAACTTGTTCTCTTTAGCAAAGAAGCCCAAGATAAATACCATTGACCTTACTAAATATATTGAGTATTTCAACACTTATGTTGATTCAACATGGGATGAAATGAAATAAAAACATCATAGTATTGATGAGTCCTTAAAATATGAAACCAAATACAAATTACATAGTCCCCTCAAGAAGTTATTGATGATATTCAGAGTGCAACCACTAAGTTACACAATATTTTGTATAACATCAAGTTTTCTAGCATAGGTAGCCAGACCAATAGGGAAAATATTATTACACTTTGGAATAAGATGAAGATGTGGAAAGGATATTGAATTTCCTTGTTCAGTGCTTGAGGATTAATGATTTAAACTAGTAAAACCTCATGACCAACATGAATGCTTCTTGTTGTTTAATCTATTTGATTACTAAGAGCGATGTTTCTTTAAATCTACATAGATAAATGAAGAATTTATTGTGACTTTTTATCAGTCATGAGAGTGTGGTACTACATATTTTTGGGCACACGAGAGTCATAAGGGCTATCACCCAAACTAGGGAGTTTGTCATTAAATCTAATTTTTAGAATCTTCTCTAGAAAACCACACATAATTTCAAGCAAGAATTTGAAGGGATTGTTTATAAAACCAATGAGGAAGTATTATGGTTGGATAGTTTCTCTAAGGACAGAGTGAAAAGATAACACATATTTCATCATTTATTATATTTCACCTTGCATGAACATTTTGAGAGTTGTAATGAGTGTGTAGATGACATGGGTTCAAGGAAATAAAGGGGGTTAGTTGGTTTACCATTGACCAATAGACCACAGCAATACTATAATTTCCATATGTCAGAGTCTTATATCTAAAATAATTGTTTATGGTTTAACCCTTGTTGTGTTTCAACCATATAATGTTTTGAAAACATTTTTATCAATTTCATAAATTATTTCATGTGTACCATATAGTACCTTGATCAATACATATCCTTACATAATTAATCCTTTGAATGTGAACCTTGTGGGAAATTTTATGAAGACATGTAATTTTGAAATTTATGGGATGACAAAAAATATTCAAAATATTAAAATCATTCATTGGCTAATAATTGAGAGCCTTTGATCTCTGAACCTTTGAGAAATTTCAAAAGATATTAAACCAAAGATTGAACTTCTCCATACATGTTCTAGGAAGGAGTGAGGGAGAAAGTTTAGAGTGGGCATGTCCCTCTTTGATAGGATGTAAAATTTTTTAACCTTCTCCTCCCTTTCTTTAACAACTCTGCTAGATTCTTTTTCTCCTTATGATTACAACAGAATTTGGAGAATTGGAGAGAAAATTTAAATAAAATCATATTGAAAATACATCTAAGAGGAAGAATATGTGATCTTGCTAGAGTTAAGGTAGGATGTATTATGTATCTTACATATGAATGTGCAATAAGTTTTATGTTATGTGTGTAATCTTGTATGGGTTGTACCTGGGGAAAAGAGGAAATTGTTTTCTTGCTAAAGATCTTGCTATATAATTCATGGATGTAAAGGAGATGCTAGATTTTTTAAAAGATATGTATAAATCTTCCTCTAAGAAAATGGATATCCTTCTTAGAAGAACTACAAATGTCTTTCTCAATGCAGATGTGTATGCTTCTAGAGATACGACATATTGTATTTTACTTCACTCTCTTCATACCTTTCCCTAATGTTATAAAATCCATATTATGTTGGGGATTGTGTGTGAGTTATTAGCCAAAATTGTAAAGCCTTGATAATCCAAATTCATTTTTATTATATATGTATTTTTTCTGCATGTGTGTGAACCTATTTAGGGTAACCTCTTGATCATGGGGGTTGGTGAAGGTTTTAGATACTTGATGATATCAAATAGATGGGAGGTAAAAATTTCCCTTCGTGGCCATTGAGTTATATTTAATGTAGAGGATATTGAAATTATAGAAAAGATTGTTTGATGGATGAAAAATTGCTCTTTGTCCAAAAATAATTAATTCTCTGCTTAGTATGGAAGAATGACTATGTTTAATTTTATCAAAGAAATTGTGTTTTGAAAAATAGATAAATTCTTATGATAATTTATTGAAAAGGTTTGGCCCCTTGAATGTACTTATGTATATTTCATTCAATACTTATAAGCTAACACTATTATTCATTAAAAATAAAATCTTGTAATTGATCTCATATTTTTTTACTGATTATTTAAGAAATGGTTATGTTGTGAAGAGAGATAATTATGAAACTCTACTCTTTATTTATGTTTAAATGAATTGTATGATAAAATTAAATTTCTTGGTGATATTATTAATTAAATTATAACTAATTTTCTGAATTATTTTCTTGTTAAATATTTTTATATTTTTATCCCTGTGTTTTATTGAAAATTACCCTTTTGTACCTTACCTATGCTATTTAGAAATAAGTATTTGTATTTATTCTGAATATTTACTTGTTTATAATTTGAATAAGTCTTGTTTGTATTATAGAAAAATAAAAATCTTCATCCTAACTTATAAATATGTCCATGTTTTAAAATTAGATGAAGATTTCAAAGTACATAATTGTATCATACCTGCATAAAGAATAGTAGAATTTTTATTTTTGGAACTTGTCAAAAGGAATATTTGAGTTTTGCCAAAAGGAATATTTGCGTTTTGTCATTTTTCTCTGCTCTGTCACATCCTATTTTCAAAACTCAATACAACATATTATGCGGCATTACATATTGCAACACGGCAATACATAAATATGGATTGACCAAAGGCTCAACATCTATGGTCTGGAATTCTAAATTGATCATGTGTAACAATTCAATATCAGATTTGCAATTCGATGGCTATTGAGACCACCAGATTGGGATTTTATGAAAGACAACAATGAGCACGTCTTTTTTCTCCTTGTCTGAAATATTATCCTTCAAATTGTCCTTAATGTAGCAATCCTATCCTTTCTCGTTATCGTTAAACTCTTCTCTATTGTGAGTTCCTTGAATGGAATTTATTTTTATTTTTTCATTGCTGTGTTGAATTTTTCCTTGAATGAGTAGAATGCATCTATTCATTGTACATTGTGCGATACATTTAAGGATCACTCAATGATGATGTGGAATGTATACGGTTGGAACATTTCAAAATTGATGGCTATCTCTGTAAGTAAGAGACGATCTACTTTTCAAAATAAAAAAGTCAGTGGAGATTTGGAACCACAAGTTGGGGGAAGCTTTATCTAAATACTATTTTCAAAACTTGTGTGCTGAGTAACTGGACGATTAATGATGTTGAACATTATAAATAGCAATCACAGGAGACGATATCTTTTGTAATCGATTGACGACTTAATTTCAAATTGTAGCATCTGAAGTTTTCTGCATTGTCCAAATAACCATGAAAGTAAAAGAAGATATTCGTAGAATGGTGAAGCCTGCAAATGCAAAAGTGGTGGACTATGATAATACTACTTCTGTGCTGAGTAACATGGACGTATACCAGCACGATTCGCATGTGAAGGTGATTTATGTTTTTGAAACTCCCACACTGCCATTAAGTATGTTGGAAGAAGGGCTTGCCGAAGTGCTTGTACATTTTAGAGAATGGGCGGGCAGACTCCGCAACGACGAAAGTGGTCGGCCTGCTATTTTTCTTACCGACGAAGGCTTAATTTATATAGAGGCAACCGCAGATGGGAACTTGGCTCATTCCCTGCCTAGATTTCGTGCTCCTGAATCTGCAAACTTTATCGCACAATTTGTTCCTCCCACCCAAGGGGTCTCCGAGCTTCTGCTTGTCCAGGTACAGAATATTTTTAAGGATACAATGCAATTAAATTATAATTTTATATATATAATGGGATTTCTATGAATAAATTGTCTATAAATTTGTTAGATCAATGCACTTTGAGTCACAATCGATAATTCTTCATCAGAATCATCTTATTGAGAATATTAAATGTTTTCATTAAGATAGCCCGTTTCCAGTTCTTAACATAATTCTGTACACAAACTATTCTCAGAAATCTCACTTTTATCCCCATAGACTGAAAAAAATTTATATATATATATATATATATCGCATGATATTTTTTTGAAAGCAAATCATATTTTAGTAAGTAGAGCTTGAAGGGGTTATTATCTTTAAGAATTTTGTCAGATCAATTAATTTCATGATTTTCGGTAAATAACTCTTCATTTTTTAATTATTTATTCAGTTGACGCGGTTTCATTGCGGGGGATTGGTAGTAGGCATAGCATGGCATCACCATGTTACAGACGCAGTTGGAGCAACCGCCTTCATGACTGCGTGGAGCCAAACAGTAAGAGGTCTTAGGGTCGACCCTCTTCCCGTCCGTGACCGCTCCCTTTTGGCGGCTAGGACTCCGCCCCGATCTATTTTTCATCATACCGAGTTTGAATCTCCCCTTTATTTACCACAAGGTAAAGGATCTGAGGCTCTTCTCTCAAAAACCTTTCATTTCAATGTGAATGTGTTGAAGCAGTTCAAACAAAAGGCGTCCGCCACAAGGAATGGAACGCCCTTTTCTTACACCACATATGAATGTCTGCTTGCCCATCTCTGGAAATGCATTTCTGCAGCACGAGGACTAGACGAAGAAGCCATAACAACCGTTTTTATTCCAGTGAATGGACGAAATAGGCTTCATCCCCCTTTGCCTGCTGAATACTTTGGTAATGTCGTCTCAGGCGCTTCTTGTACAATTACAGGTAAACAGGTTGCAGATGAACCACTGGCGAGTTTAATTCACAACGCAATAGCAAGAATGGATGACCACTACATACGTTCCTCCATAGATTTTATAGAGTTGAATCTATCAAAGTTCTGTAAAAAAGAACACTCCACTACTACTTTTACTTGCGGCTCTAACTTGCTGGTGTCTAGCTGGGTGCACTTCCCTCTATATGAATTAGATTTTGGCTGGGGAAAACCGCTTTTCGTTGGCCCTTCCCTCAATCCAGTCGATGGGATGGTGTTCTTGATTCCTTCCTATACCAAAGATGGTAGCATACATGTTTTCCTAAACTTGTTCCACTCTCACATGCTCAAATTTGAACAGCTCTGCTATGAAATATGATATGTACTCGTTGATTCGCTCGATATGCTAATCATAATCTAATCAAAATAAAATATTGACTTTTTACTTTGATTCTGACATTTACTTTATTTATATGCAAGCTTATTTGTTTTTTTTTTTTTTTAAATTCACGTTCTCACTCCCAAATATTTGTTATAAGTTACGATTTCGTCTTAATACTACTTGCCCTACAAAATCCACTCAATATATACAATCTTAGCAAACCTCGTCCACCATATAGACATTGGTCGTCTTCGCAAAGCTCTTCCATGAAATGCTAACATGTTTATTTGCATATTTTAAATTATTCATTGTTTTGTTTGGGTTTTTTTTTAAAGATCTCACTTGTAGTGACACATTTAAATTTAAATTAAAAAAATATTATTAAATATGTGTCTGAAACATTTATACTTTTTTCTTTTCTATTTTCTTTTTTTCGGTTTTATAAGGAGTTCATTCTAATATCTTTATATTGCTTAACCTTCATCTAAACCATTATTTGTATTTCTTTGTATTTTAAATATATCTATTAAAATGATTATACAAATTTTTGTAAACTAAACCTTGAAATGCAAGGATTTGGCAAACCCATATTCTAGTGATTACTACAACAAACCCAAATGCTAAAAGACCAAAACACAATTACATCATATCAAGCCTCCTTTAGGAATAATTGCAACAAATTATTGTAATATGTCATTCAATATATCCCAATTGAGAGTCTTGTGCAACAAATCATTCGAAATTGATAATGTGGGACACAAAATTAGCATATCAAACCTACAATTATTTCAAATAAATTATCATTCTCAATGAGAAAGCCCATTTATATTTTCATTGAATTGTTTACACTTATAATCATCACACACACACACACACACACACACACACACACACACACAGATATCCAAATCTTCCTACGTGTCAATTAGTGTGGTCATGTCACTTTTGAGATAATCATCGCTCAATAAATTATAAAATGAGAGGTTTTAAAATTTTAATTTACCAAATTAAAATAAATCTCCTATGTAATTGTTAGGAGATTATCTGAAGTCCAACTTTACACAATTACCTTCCAAACTACACTCATTTGCATTAAAAACACACCCACACAAATGCACTCACCATGAGCAACAATCAACTATCAAATATTTGAATACCCTCACTGGAGCAGAATATTTAGAAGCTACACTTTTCATAACCTTCTTCCAAATGTTAGGAAAATTTTTCAATCAATCTAATAAACCTACTTTACATGACATAGAGTGCAATTAATTGAAACAAAAAAAATATCAATAATAAATTACATATAGTAAGAAATTATGACAACTCTAGAGATTACATAAAATAAGACAACCCACAATTATAGTGACTACACCAAAATGTGAAACTTTTAGTTGTTTTTCTTTTCTCTTTGTTTCCAACTGCTTATAGACAACTCATTTTCTTATTTTCACATAAACTATACATAAAAAATATATGCAATCCTACCAAAAGTATAGTATTAATTACAACTACTATTTTTTATTATTATTAATATCTCTAACATTAACTATTGAAGCTATATTTAAACCCTGACATCTAAATCAGCCATGAATTCTTGAACATAAACATGTCAACCTAAAAATTGGTGTACAATAAATGTTATGTTGTTTCACTAATGCTAGATGGTGACATCATCTTCCTTTGCCTCAAATAATTCTCAACCTCCTAGTTTTAGAGATACTATAAAACCTTATTTTGCTAAATTTCAATAGTTTAGCATCACTTATTTCCATGAATTATATGCATTAGATAGGCCCACCAATTTAACCATTTATAGGATGTATGTCTAGGATATTTTGAAACAAATTGGAGTGTCTAAAACTCTCTCATTTTACCAATTATTTTTCTTAGAAAGTTGTTTGGTCGACTATTTGAACTCCTAAGACTTTAGCTCATAATTCAACCTTGATTCATGTGGTTAAAGGTCAAACACATTAAAAATGAGACAAATCTCTAAATATTTAGGGAGATCAATTGAGTTAAAAAATTATCATTTATTCTTTTTAAGATACATCTCTTTCCTCAAGTGTACCATAGCTTGTTCTTTGATATGTACACTAGGTAGATATTTGACACCAAGCTCCACCAAAATGAATCCTTTACTTAACAATGGGTTGTCCCTAAGTTCTATGCATTGGAACAACCACCCACCAAAATGCTATAACAAGACATACTCTATCATTTTTATAGTCATCTTGAGCCTACAAATATTTATATAAGCCTTAAAATGTAATTCTCAAATGCTACATAGATTTCATATTACCCTTCACATTCAGATAATGTTACTAATCTATATATGACTATAATTTAATGTGTTTGCAAAGAATTGAAAAAAGAATGTGAATTTTATAAAACTTTAAGAATAAGGACTATTCCTATGATAGATGATTATTGAGCTCTCTTAAGTGTTTGATGTGTTAGACTATTTTCAAGGCATAGAAAACATGAAAGGAAATAAAACATAACATGAATGAGAGATACATAAGACATACAATAGAGATACTTAATATGAGAAAACTCTAACAAGAGTGAATCCATGCTTCTTCATTTCCACTATGTTCTAAAATTTACAAACTTTTCTTTCTTTGGATTATTAGGAAAGAAACCTCAAAGACATCCTACTCTCATAATGATCTCTTCTATCTTTAGGGCATGGATTTCTTCTACAAAAAATACTACTAAAATCAACATTATCAAATGTATATTCTTAACTCAAATCTTATTTTCACTTGATTTCCTTTTCTGCACTTTGAAGAGATCCAACTCATTCATTGTGTTTCCTCTGCAATAAATTTCACATCTTTGACTAATTTTGATTTTGGTCACTTAGTGAAAAATGAATGTCCCTCAATAAATACATAAATGAATGACAATTAAATGAATTTTATTAACTTCTTATGTGTTTCATGTATGAAAATCAATATTGTTACATAAGGAAAAATAGTTGTGATGGTTTCAAAACCACTACTCAATTTTTAAAATCCATCTTGACATTTGAAAATTTTCAATTTAAGGTTGAGAAACTGCTATTTTGGTTTTGAAACTAATACTTTCTCAAACTAGAAGTTTTAAAAACATTTAAATTCATCTAACTTTTAGAAGCCATAACATTTGCATACTAACTTGAAATCAAGTGCCATTTTTATATAAATTGCATAAATTTTTGAGAGGAACCCAAATATGTGTTCTAAAGATAATTTTGATGTCAACCATGTGTTTTTAAAGTCCTTAGTAAAAAAATGGCTCTTTTATAGGAGATTATTTTCTTAAATACCCATGTTTGACATCTAATTATCTTAATGAATGGATTTGATGATCTTCTTAATCCAAATTTATGATCATATGCCCTGAATTAAGGATTTTTGTTTCACAAGATGTATTTAAAAAATAAAATGAGGATTTTCAATCTATCCTCTCAATTAGGATACCAATTTTATCATCCTCGCAGATTTTACCTTGTTCTTATCTCTTGAAGAGTTACCTCCTAACTATGATATTTAAAAAGAAAGGTTGAAAAATACTCCATGACTCATTCTAATCTATTACAAACTACCTTATTTCACTATTCACTTTGTGGGTCTTTATCTTGGTATTCATATGAGCCTTTTGTTTCAATACACATGTTTATAGGCTAGGTTCAAGATATCCATGATGAGATGTTTATAAAACATCCTCATTGTTGATCAAAATTATTTCATAAATTGAAGAAAGATATTGCATTTTGTAAATGGTGTTACAAAAAATCATAATGTTTACAAATTACCTTTATCTTAGTTATTACAATTTAGTAATGCAACATACATCGATTAACACATACATTTCCATTTACCAAGTTTACCATATCTTATAATTTTGTAAGTTTGCATTTAAAAAAATTGTCATATATTAAACAAAACATATTCAATGAAGGAATGTGGATTTCAATACATTCATCTATCCTAGCCAAAAATATTATTATGGATTACTACCCATAATGGACACATTTCTCGCCCTATACCAATGACATGATCTCAAAACACGTCTTATCCCTCCATGGAATAACCATTGATATCATGATCATACAACAATATGCCAAATAAAATTCCATAATAAATACTATGATACCAAAACCTATTTTGGAGAACATGTTGCAATATTATTCAATTTCCATAAAATAATTCAAAAACTAGATACAAACATGATGTAGTTATTTAAGATAATAATGGTCAGGTGCAGGTTGGGCAAGCAATTGTGAATATATAGGTGGAAGTGGGGTTAGATTTGTCATTAATGCAGATTATTACACATGTGGTTATGGAAGTTGTGTAAAGGTTGTGTTTTGGTTATGCCAAGCATAACTTCCTCTCCATGGTTATTTACATTGGTTAAGAGGTTGGTACCACTAATTTTTTTTTGTGGTGGCCATGGCTAAGTTTGGAATTTATGTCAATTAGGTTTAGATTGAGGATTCTACCAATTATAGTTTTTTGTTTGTGACAAGAGTAGTTAAGTCTAAGTGTTATATCCATACCAATTACTAGAAGAAAAAAATTAAGGATTAAAATATGAAGAGCTAGATGGCATACTTAGATTGGGTGGTCTTTCTGATGATGCTTTCCATTGGGATATGTAAAATATATGCTCTAAATCTCCTTATATGTCATGAAGGTCTACTAAACTAGGATATTTCTTTGTTAATTTGGCCTCTTTGACACGGATGACATGGCATTTATAGTGTTATATTTTACCTTTGATAATATAGATAGTATTCAATTAAAATCTTCTCTCTGTATTCTTGTTTTATTATTGTATGGAGTGCATCAAACTATGTTTCCAAGTGACTTACTTATGATTTCATCTTTCATATCTCATATTAGATTTCTTACGTCTATTCGAGAGACCCCATTAGAATATTTAGAAGAAGATGTACGAAATGTTCTATTATTATGTTCTTTGCCATGGACCTTAATTTATCTATACATATGAGGGTAATTTCATCAAGTGTTAGTTGAGATACATCTCCAATACTCATTAGTTCTAATACTTCTAAGCATTCATCTGTCACTTCTTTCAAAAAGAATAACTTAATGTAGTTTGGATGAAAATAGTTATGTTTAGACTTTTTGATACTAAATATGAACAACTCCATATAATCCTCCAATGGTTCCTCCTCTTTATATATTATTTTGAAGATATAATATCATCTTGAGTTACTCCATTAACAATAATCTAGATATTTGGAGAGAAATTTCTCATTCATTTCCCACCATTTGGTAATTAAATCCTTACCTATCCCCATAAACCATGTAAGGGTTGCATATTTTAAAGTATCTAGGATGAGTTTTATGTTCTAAACATCTTGATTATAATCATAGATTTGGAAAAGAACATCAAACTCAAACAAAAATGTATTTATATCCTCATTCAATATACTTAAAAAATTAAGAAGGGATAAGGGTTGGATATTATTCATAAGTATTTCTATTATAGGATTTTTAATATGGTATTTAGAGGTTGAGGATTCATTGGTAGTGTTTTCTCCTTGGGCATCCTCCATGATATTTCAAACAATTTGGAGACCAAAGGTTTGTATGATCCAAAATTTATATTCTTTGTAAATTTATTTATCTAAAGGTGAGTAATGAATTTTGATTTTATTTGATTCTAATGGAAATATGAATCTTTTGATTGGGGATTATGGTGTATGACTTGGAAATTCTTCTAGGATTTCAATCTATACTTCTTATTTTTGGACTAGCTCAACTATCTCAGCTTGTGTTTGGACTGTAAATTAAAAATTCCTTCTAGGAGAAAATAACACTTTATATGTTGTATTTTAAATGAGTTTGGGTGATGATGGGGAAATCAAAATACTAGATTATTGAATATACAGGACTAACTCAAAAATAGTTACAAACAATTGAATATGAATATTTACCTTAATAGATGGGATTGTCACAATAATTATTCATGATGGGGCCCTCCTCAATTAGACTTAGGCTTCATATCCCATCCTAGACTAAAAAATATTTAATTCAAATTAGATCAATTTAATAATAATTTTGTATGAATAAAGACATTGTTATAGGTGGATTATAATAAATAATTCAAGACTTTCTCTCAATTCTCAATTGCTATTCTAATACTATTATTCTCTCCTAACCAAGTATACTGACAAATCATTCTTGAGTAGTGGGTAAATTATTATTGTTATTTATCAAACTAAATAGCCTGATGAGACATAAACTAATCAACCATTTCATGTAGAGAAAAGAATTTAAACAAACTACAATTCTAGTATTGCAAAAAACTAAAGACCATGGTTTAATAGGGAAGAATCATGCTGAAACATATCAGAATAAATTTCCTTGCTTCTCTTAAATTATATGAATTGTTATAATATTAAAATTGAAAGGGATCACCTTGAAGTAATTCATGAAACATGACAGTCTTTAGAAATGCTCCTATAGCTAACAGATATAAGTGACAGTTAAGTGTTACAAGTGCATCAAAAGTTGCTATAGGTGAAATCAAACAACTAAATATTTGTAATGGATGTGTTATTTCCCAAATTTTCACTAAGAAATTTTTGCCTTTTTCAATAAGTATGTCCGTAAAAAGTTTAAATGTTGCCTCCTATAGTTACGAAACTCTACTTTCACAATCAAGCTATAAAATATCACTCTTACCTTTTTAAAACCTAGTGTAATCTTGGTTCCAGCTAAAATTTAATGTTTTTATGTTTTAACGACATTATAGGGTCCATGGTAAAATTGTCAAGCTAGGAAGATAAAATAATGCTAAGTATGATGTTTTCCATTTTTGGAAAGAATATGTAGAGAAACATCTTTAAGTTTAAATGCAAGTTTACAATATTTCAAATTGAAAATGAGACATAAAAGTTTGTGGGACTTTTGGTTGGGGAAAATGACTTGCAAAAATCAAGTATTAAAAGTGCAAGTTGTAAATTGTGGTCCATTCTCCCAATCCCTTCAGTCAACATGGAGGAGATATACCATGCAAAATTAACTTTTAAATTTGTATGTTACAAATTGTATATTAATTCCCAAATCTGTAACATGTATTTGGTAGAGAAGCAACATGCCAAAACTAGTTAGTAAAAGTGAAAGTTGTAAATTGCATGTCAAGCCCTGAATCTTACTTGTTAACTTAGCATTAAAAAAAGTCAACATGAGGGGATTCAAAGCATAAATTTGAATACCAAATGCAACATTGTATTTTTAAAAATTACATATGAATTTCCCAAGTCCGAAACAGAACTTTTGAGTAGATCTACAACTTAAAATTGTAATTAGTTAAATTGCAAATTACAAATGTGTAGTTGACTTCTATATTTATGCCAACTTACAAAGTTGTAGTTGGGGTCTGAAATCCTACCATAAAAATGTGAAAAATTGCAAATAAGATGAAAAGTCCCACATAAGGCAAAAGGAGTAAAAAATACATACAACTTCATAAATTTTTGTGGTAACCCTAAAAATTCAAAGGCAAAGTAGAGAACATGAAAATGCATGTTGAATTAAAAAGATAAAAGGTTAAAATGAGCTAAGTATTTCATTTTTAAATATTTATCTTGTATCAAATACCTTCATGGAAGAAATGTGTTGTAGGAGTTGTGAGGCCAAGGTGAGCCACTATAAGGAAATTTTTAAATGACCATCGATCTTGAATTACTTCCATCATAGCTAGAGCAATCCATTTCCATCATTATAAAGCATGGAGCACTTTTTGGTTAGCACAATAAGAAGGAAAATTATCCTCAATTTTCCATATTTGTAAATGATTAATGGGAGAGCATAGCTAAGCAATTTCAAATTAAGACAAGGAGTTGGTTTTCTCCCAAAGGAATATTCTCCCTCAAGCCCAAATGCAATGGATTTCTAGTCAAGGAGATCAAGGATTTGTTAACAAACTTCATCATTACATGGATAAAAAGTTACTAGAATGGTTTCCTTGCAAGGCATGACCTTTGATGAATGATCAAGGGCATCTTCCAGCTAGATCTTCTTGGAGGAATATTCTAGGTGAGAAAGTTGTATAAGTAAATATGGCATGTCCTCTTTATAAGGTTTTTTTTGGTTTTCTTAGGTCTTAGGATATTTTCATTTTTGGGATCCTTATTATGTGTACTTTATCTCTCTTGATAAGGTGGTTGTAGTTGTACTACCATTAACAAGCTATGATATTATGTAAATGTCTTCCTTGTATCAAATCAAATCACCATGCTTCTCCCCATGATGACATTTTGAATAATAATGTATGCAAGATCTACTTTCAAGTAAATGGAAAATAGCTGTGATTTTTTATGTATCTTATCATTTAAATGTAATTATATATTTTTCATGCTTTTTTGATTTGGTATTTAGTATTATGATTGTAATTGGTGGTCATTATGGACATAGATATAGGTTTTAAATTCCTTTCTGCATTGTGATTTGGGAATATGTATTTGATAACCTTTTAAGGGCATCCTTAATTTATGGATTTGATGGGAAAAAGTGTTTGAATATCTACTTTTAATATATGTTTTAGGGTTTCAAATATCATCTAAATATTTACATTGGATTCACACCAATGGATTCAAATCATTCCTTATAGTTTACTTAGCTTGTCTTTTAGTCTTTTAAACTTTTTGCAAATGAATTATAGAATGTGTATTGAAGGAGTTACTACTATTTGAAAACCAACACACCATTCTTTTATATTTACCTAACTCATCCTAACTTCCCTACCCTTAAAATAATACACCCTATTGACTACTTTAAGGGTTATTTTCCCATAGATGTATCAATATTACAAATCTGGAATGTATCTATGTTTTGCTCTTTAAATCCAATTGTTACAATCTTCCATTTTGTCATATGTTGTTGAAAATTTATTTATAAATAAAGGTTGCTATCACATTCTCAACTATCTTTAGTAGCTTGTGTCTTAATTAGAGTATTTATTCATTTCATGTGACAACTCTTCTTGAGTGAAATGAACAACATTGGTTTTGCCCTAGTCAAATTTTTATTTAATGTGTACTAATAATCCCCATGGAGATTGAATTTTAGTATCCCTCCATACAAGCAAGATACCCTATCGGTCCTCTTACCTTAGTTCAGGTAGAGCCAAAAATAGCAGGGGGCTAACCATACCATCTATTGGTGTTTTTCAGTCATTGTATGCATTTAGTCCATCCTAATGCTGAAATTCCCCCTGCTATAATGATAAATTTCTAGGTTTATCATCCATATTTTCCACACTACCCAAGTTTTCAAGGCTAAGTGAAATATGTGTACGACTGGGAGCCAACACTTGATTAACACTTTTGCTAAGGAGATCTTAGTAGCTAATATTTCTAGGGACTCTTGTAGAGGGGTGTATTTTTAAATGTTATCAAGTTCTCTATCAATAAATTTGATGCAATAACCTCTAATGATATATTTCATATAGTATTTATTCATATTGTCTCATGAATTTGAAATTTGAGGTTATTTTAGCATGATTTACTACTTTGGGCTATCAACTGTACAAAACTTCACTAGTGTTGTTGCTAGGGAGAACATACCTTCATAACTTGTGTTACCAGGGACTCTTGTAGAGAGATTTATTAATTCAAGTTCTAAAAGTTCTCTACCTATTATTTATTGGTTTAGCTATATGGGCCATCAATAGCTCTAATAATTTACATTCGCACCATTACCAGGGTAGACCCATGTCACTTGTGTTGTCGATAACTCTTGTACAGAGCTGTATAAATTTAGTTTATGAAGTTCTCTATCAAAGAAAGATTTGATAAATTGAAATCTACTGAGCAGTTATCAAGAGTTGTTTATTTATTCATATTTTTAAATGATTTGGTCTTTTGAACATGAATCTAAATTTTTAAATGTCTTTGTTATTATATCTCATCATTAAATTTAGTAAATTATGATTTTAATATGTACCACCATCAGTTTGTTATACGTTATATTCTAAAAGTTTGCTTCTAGTGGTAATTCTAATATTGTATCTAGTTTCAAAGAAAGATTAGTATCCATTCTTAAGTTCCTTTGGATTTGAGTATTCTCTTGTTTATAAAGATGAAAGGTCTGAGATCATCCTTCAAAGGTGACTCATTAAAGTAGCTTGCCTCGCCCTTAAGTGTTTGTCAAAGAAGAAGGGGACAAGTTTGGTGGCCAATAGAAGGATAAAGTTATACTATAAAGGAATGTCTAGACCATCAAGATTATGGCACACCTAAACTTTTATTTGTTAAACTTCCGTTAATTAAATATTATCATAGTTATCCTAATCATCTAGATCTTTAGAGTCTAATTTATTACCAACACCTTCTCAACCAGCTAAATCTCCTCCTAGGATTGATCCCCCAAGTCCATTGTACTCACCCCCTCATAGTCCTCTATCATTTGATCTTGAACCCACCATTGACCTAGTCATGAGGCATATAAATCAGGACAAGAATGAACATCCTAAATTTAGGATTCCCATATTTAGACCAATTAGTTTTGATGAAATGGAGGGTTAACCAAATGAAGCCCCAAATAAAGTATGGAACTGCCTCCCTAACTTTTAATGGAATAATGTAGTGACTGGTGAGTAACATTTGAGGGATTTTCACATTATCATTGAATATTATGAGGTTAAGAATTAGTATTTTTGCATTAATCTATTGCTGCACCTATTGCAATAATATGCTCATTAATGGACCAACTCCCTTATCCATTGATGCATAAATTCATGGGATGAAATGGAGAATGTTTTTAAAATTCACTATGCTGATAGAATAGATCCTAAGTTCCTTATTGATGAGTTTAAAAACATAAATAATAACCATAATGATTGTGTTCAGGACTTTAATATGAGGTTTAACAAGACTATGATGAGTCTGCCTAAAAATATTAGAAATAGTGATACAACTTACTTGATTAAAAACTATGATGTATTTGACAAGAAGGCAACCTATTACTTGATGGAAAAGGCTCCTAAAAACTTGAGGTTATCATTTAATATGGCCATCCAAATTGAAAACAACATAAAGGTTGTGGGTAAACCTTTTAGTAAGTGGGATGATGTGAAATTGGTTAATCCTAAAAAGACTT
The DNA here is from genome assembly GCA_037957365.1 of Torreya grandis. Lineage (NCBI taxonomy): Eukaryota > Viridiplantae > Streptophyta > Pinopsida > Cupressales > Taxaceae > Torreya > Torreya grandis. The sequence goes on along the minus strand of JARHVA010001996.1, from coordinate 2,375,408 downwards.
AGTCCACTAAGACAACCAACCATGAGGAGACTGTGAATACCTTGGCAACTAATGTCAAGGATATGTCATACAAGTTGGATAGATCTAAGAAGGATATCACTCATAGATCTACAAGTCAAGAAAGAAATCATAATCAGAATCAAGTACAAGGGATACATTCTTTACACATTAGAGATAATGATACAGGGAATAGGCCTTCTCAAAATTATAGAAATCAAAATAGAGGAGCTAAAAAGAAAGTTTTTGATACATTAAATGCCAAGGTGAATGTTTTAGATTGTGGCCTCGATATTGATTAGTGTGATATGTGCTTCCTGCCCCATACTCCTTGTGATACGACTGAATAAATTGATGAAGATGTAGAGGAATATAAGTCTACATCTGAAGATGATAAGATCTTGATATTTTATTATCAAATATATTTAAGTAAATTCTCTACCTCAATATAATTATTAAGTGATACTATTGTTGATCAGTTTTGGAGTGTAGTCAAAAAGGTATGTGTCCTAACTTCTGAGTTTGTTTGTGATGTTAACATGACACAAGTATATGAATTACCCAATCATGATTTTGAGTTTTTAAGATCCATGATGATTAAGAAATATTATGGGGGAATTCCTTTAGTTAAGGATAAGAAGCTGATAATTAATGTAGTAGTTTCCCAAGAGAAAGAGTATAGTCTGAGAAGTAGGCAACAAGGTGTTTCTCCTCAAGAGACTACACCTATAAATTTAAGGGTATGGGGTGCACGTAAGGAAGTTAAGAAAATTAAAGATGTTCCTATCTCTTCTAAACTAGCACCTACTTCCTAGGTTATCAAATAAAGAGGTGCTCCAGCCAAGAATAGCGAACCCATCTTATCTAGTATTCCTAAGGGTACGAATGATGTTAGAAGAAACCCACCCTTAAAAACTATTGTTAGCATTGCTAATTCATCCTAGTCTATTCTAACTATGTATTTGAATGATTATATTCCAATTGAAGGTGTTTTCACTCTTCCTCTAAATACTCCTCTTTATTATAATAGTATGTGTGATATGGACCAAGTATTGAGTCAATTAAAGATCATTGTCCCATTTGTTGATTAATTATGATTACCCAAACATAGGAAGAGGGCATTTGAGTATTTGGAATTTAATGAGAATACAACTTCAAATGAAATGACTTCACCCCAAACACTCCTAGATGATGATGAAGAATTAGATGAGGTTATAGAACCATCACTAGAGGTTTACTAGGGGACTACATTGATAGAGAGTCAACTGGATTTTGATCCATTTTACACAACCCTATTAATCAATGGTTTGATTGTTCACAATTTCATGTTTGATTCTAGAGCCTCTTATAATGTGATGTCCCTGGGTGTTCTTAATTAACTTGGATTAAAAATAACATCAACTTTTATCAAATGTTATGTCATGGACTCACAAGAGGTAACAATTATTGGATAATTCAAAGTATTAGTGGTAAAACTGGTAGTTCATCTAGGTAAGTTCTTAAAAATAGACATGGTACTTGTAGACTACTTGCTTAAGTGGGGAATGTTACTATCATTAAAATGGGTTACTAGCATGGGTACTAGTGTGTAGATTGATCTTTCTTATACCACCATTACTTTGGAGGGTAAGATGGTCAAATTTCATGGAGAACACAAGATGTTGTATGTACTTAAAGTTCTAAAAATATATATAAATGAAGTGTTGTACACAAATGTGGAGCTAGGTAACTTCATTGGGAATGTGGATGTTGTTTGAATAGCCTATTTTTCTTGATGATGGATTTGACAATGAAGGTGATGTTTGGAATATGTTTTTTTATGGGGCTTGATCCAATCTTGGAAATGGAATTGGGTTTGTATTATATACGCTTAATGGGAAATATTTCCATTTTTATTTCAATATATCCCTTGAGTGCATAAATAATATGGTTTAGTATGAGACACTGTTGCTTGGTTGTAGAGTTGCCCATGAACATGGAATTATAAGTCTGGTTGTAAATGGTGATTTGGATCTAGTGGTTAAGCAAGTCATAAATTATTATGCCACCAAAAATAAAAGTTTAAAATAATATAGGAATAGTATATAGGATTTTATAGAATTATTTGATGATTTAAATATTTGTTATCATGATAGAAGTTTCAACAAAGAAGTTGAAAGACTTGTAGGGTTAGGTGCTCACTTTGAAATTCAAAATATGAACCCTCACTGTCAATATCAAGTGGAAGTAATTTTTAGACCCTCAATCCTAAAAAATATTCATCATTGGTAATTTTTTGATGATGATGAATAAATTAGAAGGTTTCTTATTTATGAAGCTAAATTTTAAGATCAGTTGATAGACTTGAAATCCATGGTTTAGGCTTATGATGGGAAGGAAACCTTGTTTGTAAAAGATATAATTCAAATGAAGATAAACACTCTCCCTAGGGGATTGGTGAACTTAGAATCATATTTTGATGGAGCATACCAAATTAAAACTCGAGACTTATTTATCTCAAAAGATGTAACTAAATCTAAATCGGGCTCTCATGAAAATCTTAGGAAATTTTGGCTAGGTACTCACTTAAGTACAGCAAAAAGTAAGCTTATAAGAAATATTGAAGAAGTACCAAGACTACTTTTCTTGGTTTTATTATGAATTGAAAGCATATAGGGAAGATTTATTTAATCATGTTATCCCATTGCACCCTGATAGAAAGCCTTTAAGGCAAAAAAAAACCTATCAACCCCATCTTGGCCACCCAGATGTGGGATGAGTTAAATAATATAAGGGATGGTGGAATTATTCAACCTATCAAGTACTCATCATGGGTGGAAAACTTATTCCATATGAGAAATAAAATGGGTGACATCTTCTTATGCATAGATTTAGGAAAATTGAATAAAGCTTCTTTGAAGGACAATTACCCCTACCTAATATGGATAACCTGCTACAAAGTATTCTAGGATCAGATATGTTATCCATATTAGATAGTTTCTCATGGTATAACCATGTTTCGGTGAAAGAATCATAAAGAACTAAGACTTCAATTACAATGCCTTGGGGTACATACGTTTATATGACGATGCCTTTCAGGTTCATGAATGTCGATGAAATGTTTCAATGAGCTATGGATGTGGCATTTTTAAGGGTAATTAAAAATTTTATAGATGTTTAACAAAATGGCATTACCATGTACTTTAAAAATAAAAAATAACATTTGGAGCATCTAGATAAAGTGTTCATTATATGAAGGGAGTTTGACATTTCACTTAATCCTAAGAAGTGTCACTTTGGAGTATAAAAAGCCAAGTTTTTGGTACATATAGTTTGTAAGGATGGTTTTATGATTGATTCAAAAAGAGTGGAAGCCATTGACAAAGTGCCTATCCCACAGTCCAAGAAATAAATTCAATCTTTCTTTAGATCAACTAACTTTGTTAGGAGGTTTGTGTCCAACTTCATAGAGATCACTCTGCCTATTACTTATATGTTGAAGAAAGACCAAACCATCAAGTGGAAGGAGAAGGCTTTGTAAGCATTCAATGATATCAAAGTAATCTTAAAATCTACCCCTATCTTAACCAGTCCTAATTACACTAAGGAATTTTAAATATTCTATTTTGCATCCCATAGTAATCTAGTTGTTGTTCTATTGCAAAATAATGATGATGGTCACAAACAACCCATAGCTTTATTTAGTAAAACTATGCAAGGATCTAAACTACATTATAGAAAAGCAATTTTTTGAACTTTTTAAGGTTGTTAAGATGTTTATACCTTATATTCTATGTTTGAAGATTGTCGAATATTTCTCAAATAAAATGGTGAAGGACATCTTGACTCAGATTGAAACATCAAGAAAGAGATACAAACAGGTCAAAAAGTTTCAAGAATATGATAGCAATATCTAGACCACCAAGCTAGTGAGAGGGATGGATCTAACCATTATTGATGTAAACATTATTGTTGTTAATGTTGATGATCCTTTGAGTCAAATTACCATATATCCATGGTATAAAGGCATTGTTTACTACTTAAAAAATCTGAATTATCCCCTTGACTTGGAAAAGAATCAAAGGATAACTCTTAAACTTGTTTCCCAAAAATACCTATTGACTAAAATTTTATTGGCATAGAATAATCTAGAGATGGGGTTATCTTGAGATTCTTGGTAGAAGAAGAAATTTATAATTTGATTGAACACTTCCATAGTGGAGCATGTAGTGGTCACTTTGCACCTAAAGTCATAGCTCATAAGATTTTGAGAGCTGGTTATTGGTGGCTATCACTATCTAAGGATGTTGCTCAAATAGTTAAAAAATGGAAGAGATATTAGTGCTTTTTTGGAAGGTTGAAATCTTTTGGTTCTTTTCCCTTGAAACCTATAACAAGTGAAGGTCCACTTAGACAATATGGAATGGATTTCATTGAGGAAATCGTTGATTCATTACACACTAGACATATGTGGATATTGGTTATAATTGGCTACTTCAATAAATGGGTTGAAATGGTCTTGACAAAGAAGGCCACACACTAGGTGATTATGGACTTTTTTTTGAATCAGATTATTTATACATTTGGTGTGCATGATAAGGTAATTGTTGATAATTCCATGAATTTAAGAGATAAACCTTTAGTGCCATTTTATAAAGAATGCGGGATCATATTGACCTACACTTCTAATTAAAACCCTTAGGGTAATGGGAAATAAAAATCTAGTAATAGGTACTTGTTCAAAATCATTAGATGAACTTTGGAAATAAATAAGAAGAATTAGGGTGAATATTTGATGTTTTCATTATGGGATAATAGAATCATGCCTAAAAGAGCTATAGGAAAAATCCCTTTTGAACTTGTTTATGGAGCTCAAGTTGTTTTTCCTATAAATTTGCATTTACAAACCTATTAGTTCATGCAAAAACTAGAAGAAGATGATGACATCAAATACTATGAAAGCATAATCAACCAGATTGTTGAGCTTGATGAAACTAGAAGACAAGATCATGAGAGACACCTTAATTTCAAGGAAAGACTCAAAATGATATTTGATATAAAGGTTGCTCCAGTAAATTTTCAATTAGGTGATGTGATTATACTTTGGGATAGAAGGCATGACGAGAAAGAAAAGAATAATAAATGTGATGCATTATGAATGGAACCTTATTCTATTGATTATATAATTAGGGAACACACTTTCTTCTTGAAAAACCTGGATGGTGAGATACTAGAGCTGCTAGTTAAAGATAGATCTTGACTAAGTTTGTTATAGTGTATAGTAATGTATAACATATAGTTTTATTATTTTGTTTCCCATATATGTTGGGACTTGTTTTTATAGTTCCTTTTATTTTTTCTTATCGTGTGTTCATTTTTAGATCTTCTTGGTTTATTTTTGTCTATGTTCCCTTGTCTAATTGAGTTTATGTTAGTGTTTGCTAAGAAATTGCTAATGTTTTGACTCTATGGCCTAAGAGATTGGACCTTGCTCTTATTTTTAGGGATTCTTTACACACCCAAAAGGGGTGTACATCCCTAGATGAGATCTCATATTAGTTCCCAAACTTGCACTAAGCAATTTGTGACTTATTTTTAAGATGTAAGTCATTTAAAATTTTGAATGTTTCCTCCTATTCATAAATGTCTATCTAGATTATGAAACTCTACTTTCACAGTCAATTTATAAAAATTCGACTAGTTCCTTGTGAAAACCCTGTGTAATCCTAGTTCTAGCTAACATATAACATTTTTATGTTTTAATGACATTGTAGGGTCGATGGTAGAAATGTTAGGTTATGAAGATAAAATAATGATAAGTATGATGTTTTTTGTCTTCAAAAATAATATGTAGAACAAAAATTTTAAAGTTAAATGCAAGTTTTCAATATTTCAAATTGAAAATAAGACATGAAAGTTCATAGGACTTTTGGCTAGGGTAACAACTTGAAAAAATTAGGTATTAAAAGTGTAAATTGTAAATTGTAGTCCACTCTTCAAATCTCATAGGTCAATAGGGAGGAGAAACACCATGCAAAAAAAAATCAATTTTCAAGTTGCAAATTATATACTAATTCTCTAAACCTAGAGAATGTATTTGGCAAAGAAACAACATGCCCAAAGTAGTTTTAAAAAGTTCAAGCTGTAAATTGCATGCCCATACTTGAAACCCATTAGTCAACTCAGCATAATAAAAGTCAACCTGAAGGGATTCAAAGTGTAACTTTTAATGCCAAATGCATCTTTACGTTTTTATAAATTACCTATGAAGTTCCCATGTCCATAGTGGAACTGCAACATTAGATTGCATGTTATGAAATTTTAAATGTGCAGCTAAATTCTAGATTTCCACCAACTTGCAAAGTTGTAGTTGGGGTCAAAAATTCTACCATGCAAAGGTGTAAAATTATAAATAAGAGCTAAAGTCTTGCATAAGGAAAAAGGAGAAGGAAATGCATAGGACTTCATAACCATTGGTAGAAAACCCTAAAAAAATCAAAGGTAAAGTAGAGAATGTGCAAAGGCATATTGAATTAAAAATGTAAAAAGGTAAAATGAGCTAAGTATTGCATTTTTCAATATTTGGCTTGTATTGAATACCTTTATGGAAGAAATGTGTCGCATGGGTTGTGAGGCCAATGTGGGCCAATATAAGAATATTTTTTGAATGATCATGGATATTTCATTGCTTCCATCATAGCTGGAACAATCTAATGCCATCATTATAAATCATAGAACACTCTTTAGTTTGCACAAAAATAAGGGCAGTTGTCCACAAGTTATCATATTTGTAAATGATTAACGAGAAAGCATGGCCAAATGGTTTCATAAGAAGACAAGGAGTTTTCTTTTTTTTCAAAGTAATATTCTCCATAAATCCCAAACTCAATGGATCTACATCCAAGGAAATCAAGGGTTTGTTAACAAACTTTGTCATTACATGGACAGGAAGTTACTAGACTAATTTCCTTACAAGGCATGAGCTTCTAAGCATGATCGAGACAATTTTCCAGCTAGGGCATATTGAAGGAAAATTCTGGGTGAGAGAGTTGTATAATTAAAGAGGGTTTATCCTCTTTTTAAGGTTGTTGGTTTTCCTAGGTCTTAGGCTATTTTCATTTATGAGATCCTTGTTGTGTGTATTTTATTTCTCTTTATAAGGTGGATGTAATTGTATAGCCATTATCAAGCTACGGTAACATGTATAATTCTCCCTTGTATAAGAGTAAAACCACCATAATTCTCCCCATAATCACATTCTAAACAATGATGCATGTAAGATCTACTTTCAAGTTAATAAAAAATAACTATGATTTATGTTGTCTCTTATCATTGGAATGCAATAATATATTATTCATGCTATATTGATTGGCTATTTAGTTTTATTCTTATCAATGGTGGTTATTCTAAGCATATATATATATATATATATATATATATATATATATATATATATATATATATATATATATATATATATATATATATATATATATATATATATATATATATATATATATATATATATGCTTAGAATAACCACCATTGATAAGAATAAAACTAAATAGCCAATCAATATGCTTAGAATAACTATATAGGTTGTAAATTCCTTTCTACATCGTTATTTGGGAATATGTTATTCATAAAATATTAAGTACATCTTCGGTTTATGAATTTATTGGGAGAAAGTGTTTAAATATCTACTTCCAATGTATTCTTTCGGGTTTCAAATATCATCTAAATATTTTCATAGGATTGGCACCAATGGATGCAAATCATTCTTGATAGTTTCCTTAGTTTGTATTTTAGTCTTCTACATTTTTTGAAAATAGATGATGTCATGCCTATTGAAGGAGTTACTACTATTTTACAACCACAACATCACTCCTTTATATTTACCTAACTCATCCTACCTACCCTACCCTACAAATAATACACCTTGTTGAACATTTTAAGTGTTATTTGCCCATAGATGCATCAATATTATAAAAATTGAATGTATCTATGTATTTTTATTTAAATCACAACATTACAATATTTAATTTGTCCCTTTATTGTTGAAAATTTCTTTAGAAATTAAGGTTTTAATCACACTCTTATGTGTCTTTAGTAGCTTGTGTTTGACTTAGAGCATTTTTTCATTTTGTGTGATAACTCCTCTCAACTAGAGTCTAAACAAGTTTGGTTATACCCTAGTTAGATTTGTGTTTTGTGTGTGCCAATAATCCCCATGGATATTGAACTATAGTATCCCTCCATGTGAGCAAGCAACCCCATAGGTCCTCTCACCTTGGTTCAGGCAGAGCCAGAAGTAGCAAGGAGTTAACCATACCCTCTATCAGTGTATGAGGATGAGACACACTACATTAAATGTAACTCATTATATCTTGGACACATCAATCATATAAATATGCTCCATAATTAGGAAGGTACACTCAAACCTTATAAATAATGAATAAAAATATGTCCTTCAAAATGATCCCTACTAACAAGGTCTCCTATGAAACACTAGTTTATTAAATATAAGCATGTTTTCAATATAAAGAATTCAAAGAAAGGGATCATAACTTCAAAGGGTTTAATGACCATAATGTTTGGATTTCAACCTCTAAACTAGATCTATATGCCTTGAGTATTAATAAAACATAAAACAAGAGGTAGTAATACCACTCTAATATACTCATGACTTGATGAATTTGTCGATCCAACTATTCAATGTCAAATTCCACATAAGGCATGCATGTTACTATCCAACCATCACTGATGCCCAACCTAATGGAAATTCACTCCAGTGTATGGATACCAACATGACATATCTCACTAAGACAAATAAAATAAGGATCACTCACCACAAGAATAGGTGAAAATAATATGATCCATATGAGGCTCCATAACAAGGCCTTTTATGTGGAGTCATCAGTACATGACACAAAGTGCTTACAATATCATGAAAAACTCATATTTGTATGTGGCTAATTTCAAACCAAAACACATTCATAACACAAAAAGGCTCTTGGTTGCTTGTGTTGACCAAGTATTTTATTAAGGTCTCTGTAACCCTCAATGGTCCTATCAAGATAGTCCTTCTAGCCTAAGGAGGTACCAAGTGCAAATTCTATTAGGAACTAATAACAAGAAAAATTTGGCACTAATGAGAAATAAATTATCTCAAAAATAAGTCATCCTAATCCATTCCCAAACACATCACTTATGGTGATAGTAACATCATGAAATCCTAAAGCATACTCCACCTGAGTGGCAAGGCTATGTTTACCTGAAATGGTTGGTCAATAAAATTAAAGAGACCAATCTTGACCCTAATTTTTCATAACACTCTAAGGCTCATCCATGAAAAACCAAATAGATCTTAAGATAACAAGGCCAAAATATCATTGGGACTATCTCTAAGTTCCTCAAACATATAAATTATATTTCTAAGGTGATAATAAAGTCACATCAATCTAGCACACAATGACTTAATCGTGAGCTAGTAACCACTTAGACCACATGGCCATCTTGTCTTCCCAACACTTAGATGGAATTTTTTTCTGGGCATTCACCAAATTATAACAACTCTCCTCTCTTATATGGGTGGATGTCTAAAAAATATTGGCATGTATCTCTCAAGTGTAGAGACCAAAATAATAAACTAAAATCAAGAGTCGAGCCTCTATACTAAATACAATATCAAAAGTGGTCATGTTAAGGGATAAAGTATTCAAAGGTATTAGGTGAGACTCTCCCATCTCTACTCCAATGAGTGAGCATAAAAAAAACTATCTCTATGTGTAAGAACCTTTCGCAAGGCATTATATGATCTCTGATATTATCCAGTGAAAGCTACAAAAAGATATTTGATCACATATACTCCCACTGAGTGGTCAACAAGCTTATATTATATGGCCCAAAGATTACATATTTCCATCTCCATTATATATATGTATGAAACCCTTATGTGTATTGTGCCTACCTTCTCAATAATAACTATTACATAATTAAGGACACACATCAGTTTAATGCAAAATAAATGATATCGAACAATAATCCCATAGATCTCTCAGTGTTTAAAGCATGCTTTCATACCAAAATGTCCTACCCAATATTTTATATGATGAAATCCATAAAACAAAATAGGCCAAATTAGTTTTAAGAATGTCACTAGAAACTCAAACCCCACCAAATAACTAACTACATGGTATGGTATGTACAATGTGTCGAAATAAACATATGTGCATAAACAACATGAATTGTAATGTGAAAATCGATGCATAGTTACTTCACAACCATGTCAGCCTATTTTCTTTATTAGGATTGCATGCCTTTACCTTCCTTAAAAATACCTAATGAACCTTGTGGGCCCCATGACCCTAGAGTTTAAACTAAAAACTCAAATAAAATGAGGTGGGTTCAAGAAACTACTAACTCAAATGATTCTTCCTAACTCTCAATAGGGTTAAAATAGGTTACCATTTGATTATTACCAATAACAAGGCCAATTTCACACCTTACATCATAAAATAATTATATTTTCAAGTGCCTATGAAAAAAATATGTTATATTCTTCATATGACCTCAAAAAGGGTCTAAAACATATTTTATTAGCTATGTACGGATGGAGCATCCCATCTCATTTATCAGATCATTTCTATCTCAACCATTTAATTATAACATGATGAAGAAATCAAAATAATATTTATGGAAGCCTATAAAGGTTTCAAAATTCATTTTTTATGTTCAATTTAATATTTTTAAAATAAAAAGTAAGGTTTGGAGGATGATTTGTTAATAATCATCACTATTCACCTTTCTCGCATCTAGATGATTACCATTAATGGAGTTCTCAAACTTTTTTAAAAAATCATATTATTCCATAATACATTTATATCTCGATAAAAATTGTATTAGGTTTATTATGCATGTGCCTATCTTGTTAGAATGTCTTCACGAGGTCTTAAGCTCTCATAGTTTTTGAATGGATGTTTGGGAGCTTCAAGCTCCTTTATAGATATTAATTATCACCAATATCTAGGTGAAGTATAATTTATTTTTAGTATCATATTAAAAAATATTTTCTAATGATAGAGTATAAAAATACCATATTTTTCTTTTGGAGTCAACCCATACTGATGTTGTTAAGAGCCTACAAAAGTTATTATGGTTAAAATTGACTCCCTTTAAGAACTAGGCCAAAATTTAAAAAAAAATCCATGTTTCACATCCTGATTTTGTTTCCATGTGGAAGAGGGAAAAAAATTATGCGTGTCCCCTTTAGGTCACCCCAGCATCACGCCTTCTATCTTAACTAATCTCCTGTACAAAATTATATATTGATAAAGATAAAGTTTTTGGTCTCGATAACAATATACAGACACATACCATAAAATGAAAATTTGTATAAATTTAAATAAATAATATAATAAAAAATTAAAAAATAATATTAAAACAACAATTAAATAAACCATGTGGAGGAATTTAAGTTTGGTTAACCAAGGTTGACTGGCGCATAGGAAGGGGAGCAATCCATGTAGCTTATCTAAATATGAACCATCATCATCTATCTACCTTTCACATGGATTAAATGTGGTCTATCAAAAAGGTTTACACCCCAAACCATATCCACTAGCCACTTGGACCCTTAATAACATATCTCATAGACATATGGGTTATTGTTTGCTTAGGGCCTAGGCTAACCCTAGAAATAGGGTATTGTTATATCCTTCTAGGGCATGTGTATTTAAAAAGTGCCTTTTAGAGTCCCAATTTTATAAAATCCACTATAGACCTTACGTAAAACCAAAAAAATTTAAACCAATTTTTTTGGGCTCAAAAAAATCCTACTTCATTCTAAAATTATTCTAGCACTTATTCTACCTCACAAAGTGTGTAAATGAATTCTTTGATAATAGGCTATTCCACTTTAAAATTTGATAACTTTAAAAAGATGGATCCTAAAATGATTCTATTAATTGAAGTGAAATTTTGACATAGTAAGTTTTATGAATAAATTATTTTATGGAGGTTTAGCTAATGTTTTATGTCCATAAAAATTACAAAACTAAAAACCTATTTAAGTCCTTAAGCTCTCTAATAAAAATTTCATGAATTTCCAAGAAAATTACTAACTAGTATTTCATTTTGCATAAAGGAACATGTGTTTTAATATGTCAAGAGAAAATATAATATTTTATTTTCATGAGTAAATTTCTTCTTTTCATTCATAATCCATTACAATTTGCCTTTAAGAGATACTGGAGATTCCAAAAGCTACTTATAAATCTTCCTCTTAGAAAATGGTATCTTCCTTAGGAGAAATACATATGTCTTTCTCTATGCAAATGTGTATGCTGATAGAGATATCGTCTATTGTATTTCACTTCATTCTCTTCATACCTTTACCTAATGTATTATATGTCATATTGCATCTAGGATTATGTGTGAATTAATAGGCAAAAATGTGAATCCTTGATAAGCTAAATTCATTTTTTATATGTATGTATTTTTATGCATTGTGTGGATGTATTTAAGGTAACCTCTTAAAAATGAGGATTTATGAACAATATATATACATGATGACATCATATAGATGGGAGGTGGATTTTTTCCTTCCTACTTGTTGAATTATATTTGATGTATAAAATGTTGACCTATCACCTAAGTGTGTTATTATTTTCTATTATGATGTTATAATCTATCATTTTGACCATTGAACTCTAAAAAAATTATTCTATAAAATAAAATATATATGGTAACTCTAAAATAAATAAATAAATAAATAAATTCTCACGCACATAGCTCATCTTCTTTACTTTAGTATTTATTTTTGTGCTTAATTGAATGAAGATCCGGTTGATACACACATACATACATACATACATACATACACACACACACACACACACACACACACACACACACACACACACACACACACACACACACACACACACACACACACACACACACACACACACACACACACACACACACACACACACACACACACACACACACACACACACACACACACACACATACATACGTACATACATACATACATACATACATACATACATATATATATATATATATATATATATATATATATATATAGTGTTGATATTCAAATTTGTGAGTTTATTTTTTGATCCAAACATTTCAACTAACTACCTTGTTTTTATAACTACGTCATATTTTGTTAAAATACAAAGTCATAATCATGTTTTATTCTACCAAGGTGCATTGTTTGTGTCATATCAACATATATTCAGGATAATAAAGAAGGAGAGGAATAATAAGCATTGTGAAGATTTTGGAATGATTGCATAGACGTTAAACATAAGCTATTAATAAGAAAGAGTATAGGGTGACATGAGATGAATGATCTTGAATAGTATAAATAACAACCATAGGGAGATGATTTTTTTTGTAATCAATTTCATTGTACAGTCTAAAATTCAACCATAAGTTTTAAGTTAGAGGTGTTAGGGATTCACTTTTCAAATCAATGTGTGAGCTTGAATTTATAAACATACCATTGTAACCAAATTTTGTGTCATTCACTTGGTCTTCACTTGTTGATTTACTTATTATGTCTTTTTCTTGAATAAATATCAAATACAATATTACCCTCATCTATCAACCATGATCTGCCACCCCCACCTTACTCACCATCATATCTAATGCAAGTGAGATCAAAATAAGATCACCTAGTCATCTCTAATCACTCTCTCATGATCCCTGATTACTCTTTCATTGACTCTCACTATGCCTCATCATCTCTAATAACTCACTCATCCCTCCTCATCCCTCATCACTCCCTAGTTTATCCTCACCATCCGTCATCATCCCTAATCACTATGTCATTGGCCTTTACCATCCTTAATAATTTCTTCATCACCCCTAATCACTCCCTAATTTTCCCTCACCATCCCTCATGATGTAGAGCCCTATTGCATACTCTGCTTGTCTAAGCTCTTAGCCAATATCCACCTAGCTTTCACTTTGTATTTTCTCGCTTTATCTCTATCTTTGGAGCCAATATACACTTCAAATTCACATCTACATTTTATTCATTTCATTTATTCTCCACCAATCTTTAGATGGTCTCACTAAACTCTTTATTATATTCTCCTTACTCAATGCATTCATTCTCTCTTAGTTTGAGATTATCCCCTTACTATTCTTTATGCATTATAACAACTTGGATCAAATCTTGCCTCTAGTTCCTAACTACATAACAACATATAAGATAGGGTTGTGTTGTTTAACATAGAATATTACTATAAAAATAACAACATACAATGTTTTAAGACTATTAATTAATTATTATATAAAATAGGGTTGTATATTTTAATGCTCATAGAAGATAGGGTTGTGTTGTTTAACATAGAATATCCTTAGAAAAATAACAACATACAATGTTTAAATACTATTAATTAATTATTATTTCAAGTTAATAACTACACATACATTCTAAAATCCCACCAAATAGAATCTCCTCTTCCATAAGACTCTGACCTTCACTTAGATTTCAAGGCATAGTTTGTAAAAGCATAGGGTATACAGTTTATAATTTGAACATTCAAAAGATTTGAAACTCAAATGAAAAATTATATAATCACCATCAAATAAAAGGTTTTTTATACTTACCACTCACACCAATATCATAAATAACTTGTTACTAATCATGTTTCATGATCATACAAACTATCAACTATCTTTGCACATATTCAAGAAGATGTAGGGTATGTTTACTTTCTTGTCTACAAATAATCAAAACTTATCTTTATTCACTTTTTTGGGTTTATTTAAATTAATCCTTTAGAATACTACACCCTCCATATCTATTGAATTTGACTCTGAATATAAAATAAGACATGGACAAGACTTTTATTACCAAATAACCATCACATGAATTCTAACTTCATTTGTATGTTGAGAGTGTCCTCAACTAACTTAAATATTAAAATATTTATAAAATATGAGTTTAGGTATATGTGTTATAACATCCTAAAATCCTTGCTAAGTTCTAACCACACAAAATTTAATGTTGGACTTCTTTAACGAATATTGAAGTCTTTATTAAAGTTCAAAAATTCAACTAAAATATTTGGTGGGAAAGTCCAATACAACTCTAATTAAAAATTGACATAAAACTAGAAAATTATAAAGACTCCTACATACTTATTATGACCTTGAACATCTTATAAAGACTCAAAACATGTAAACTAGATCACTATTTATATTGGGTAGTGATGCTCCTACATCACCTTATCATCCCTAATCACTGCTTCATCATACCTCATCATCTCTAATTACTCATTCGTCATCCCTCATCTCCCCTAATCACTCCCTCATTAATCCTCACCCTTTTTCACCATCCTTAATCACTCCCTCATCCTCCCTAATCACTCCCTCACTAACCCTCACCAT
>JARHVA010001996.1:2352500-2355000 GCA_037957365.1 Torreya grandis | reverse complement strand
AACAAAGTAGGAGTTAATCATACAGGCCTTTTATGGAATAAAGATGCCTGATATGAGATTCAATTGATTAGTCTTTTGTAATAAATAATCCAAAGCATCAGCTGTAAGAATATTTAAAATGGGATCAAGTAGACAACCATGTCTAATAGAGCACTGTAGAATAAAAGGATCTAGCATATGATCATTAACATTTAATTAAACATTAGCATCCTTAAACACCATTTGAAAGTGATCACATATTTTAGGACCAAAACCAATCCATTATAACATTTGAGGATAAAGCTCCAATGCATTCTATCATAGGCTTTATCAAAATCAAGCTTAACCACCAAAGCATATTAACTAGTATGTTGAGCCCATTCACTCATCTCCTAAGAAAGAATTAAATTATTAAGAATAAATCTACCCCCCAAAAATCCAATTTGTTCAGGACTTACTATGCCTTGAACCATTAGCTTCATACACCTAGCAAAATCCTTAGCTTTAATTTTATAAGAGGTATTTAATAAAGTAATCAGTCACTAGCTAGAAATGGAGCCCTCATTTCTTCCTTTAGGTAAAAGTTTGATAACTCCTCTATTAATAATAAGGCCCAAAGAACCTTTGTTAAAAGCCTCGAGATAAAATTAATAGAAGTCCTCTTTAATATGGGACCACATAGATTGATAAAATTCCACTAGGAGGCCATATAAACCTAGGTTTTTATTCAAGGCCATAGAGAAAAGAGCATGCTCAAAATCATCTAAAGATAGCATCCAATATAAAAACTAACTATAATCAAGATTGATTTGGCTAGGAATGCAATATTTGACAATATCTTCCAAGATGTGATGAAAATTATCCAATGATGAACATCACTAAAAAGATTTGCATTAAAGTTTTAGAATAATAAATTGATCTCAAGAATCTATATGTAAAGAGCCCTAATCATCCATAATAACATTAATCTTTTCCATTTTATGTTTATAATTCAATTAATTAAAAAATAATTTAGATCCTTTGTTACCTTCTTTAATCCAATGAAGGTGAGCTTTTATTTTAGCCCCCATAACTCTATAATTATCAAGATTATGCAATTGCATCTCAATCTCAACAATAGTAGTTTGAATATTAATGTTACTAGGGTCTGTATTTAGCTATTTTATTGCATGTTCCAATTTCCCATTAAGAATTTTTTATTTTTGACTACACTTCCAAGTCATTCTCTTACCAAATGCACATAAAAACACAATACATTGAGAAATAGGAGAACACCACCATTCAATCCATGATTCCCCATCTTGAGGCTTGGGGGTATAATCCTAAATACCTTTTAGAGAAAACATACATTAAATATTTTTAATAAGATAAATATTCAACTTATATGGAATAACATGATTAGTATTAGGCATTTGAGAAGCAAAAAAGGTAAAAAAGATCGAAAAGTGATCTGAAAGAGTTGCACAATAATCAACTTGAAACAAATTACCTAATGTAGCCTGGATCAAATGTAGTTAGGGGATAGGTAAAATCTATCAAGTCTACTTAATTTCCTCTCACCCCCTAATCTAAAATTGGAACAAGTGTACAAAAAATTAGCATGACTGGAAAATTTGTCAAAGATAGGATCTATAACACCCAAACAATTGTGACAAAATAAAGATTTATCAAATTCCTCATTACTGATTTTAGAGTGATTAAAATAGATACAATCATTATATTTTTCTACCATATTGAAATCACCACCTAAAACCCAATAAAATTTGGGTAAGTGATTGGACATCCATTCCCAAAGGAGATTGTGTTCTTTATCATTATTAGATGGATACATAGAACATAATCTGATAGGTAAACCATTGATAAAATCAATGGTCCAAACATAATTTTGTGAGTGGTCCTCCTCTTTATCAATAATATGCTTTGTTATCCATGGAGTAACTCCCAAAATAACACCTCATCTACCCTCACTATGAGATGTATGTAGAAAAACAACATCTCTCCATACATGAAATAGTGATGCCTTAAGTTGACTACCACTAACTTTGACTTCTTGCAAAAACAAAAAATCAAGCTTCCATTTAATAATAAAATCCTTAACTTTAAAATTCTTGAGGGAGATAAATTCTTCTAACATTCTAGGATAAAACATTGTACTTCATGTCAAAGATGATATAATAGGTTCATCTTCCTGAGGCAACACATCAAATTGATTGGCAAGAGGAACTTGGTGATCTCCATTATAAATATATGTAGTAGCTAAGGAGGGAGAACTTGACCTATGCTAGGGAGATGATGGGGGAGAGATAGATTTACAAGAATACTGGTCCTGGGGAGTAGACAAGGGAGAAGAAGAGATGGACGTATTTACAATCTAAACTTGAGAGATAGAAAAGGAAAAAGGAAGTATAGCATGGGAATAAGAATGAGAAGCCAAAGGGTTAGAAGAACTAGAAGGTTCCTTTCACTTCCTAGCCACTCTCCATTTATCAATCATAATAGCATCTTTGAAACATGAAATAAC
>JARHVA010001996.1:2340000-2345000 GCA_037957365.1 Torreya grandis | reverse complement strand
AGTGTGATAGAGAATTACTTTAGCTAATTTCAAAAATTGTGACAAACTATCTCCGTTAAGGATTATATTCATCATTTTCAGAACCTATCCTTATGTGTGGAGACAATTTCTGAAGCAAACTTGAATGACCTATTTTTGGGTGGACTCAAGGACCACATTCAACATGAGGTATGCATGTTTAATCCACTTAATATTTTTTATCTATTATCATGGCACGTAGAGCTAAGGAAAAATTATTAGCCAACAAGAAGTAGCTATTCACTCACTTCAAAGATCATAGCATATCGTCACCAACATTTCCTCCACCTACTAGATTGACCCCTCAAAAAATTGAAGAGAAGCGTGCAAAAGGATTATGTTTTAGTTGTGACAGAAAGTGGAGTAAAGGACATAGATGTGCTGAGAAGAAGTTATTCTACATTTTGGGACCAAACAAAGATGAAGAAGAAGATGATGCCTCCAATGATGATGAGGAAGATATAGAGGAGGTACCTGAAGATTTACAACCTACAATCTCTTGTCATACACTTGCAGGTATTAGCACTCCACAAACTCGTAAGGTGGTGGGTTTCCTCAAGAAATAGAAGGTGATAGTGTTGATTGTTTTCGGGAGCACACATAACTTTATAAACCATAAGTTGGCCACTCGATTGAACTATTTCATCTACCCAGCACTAGAATTTTAGGTCATGATTGTAGATGGTGGCACAATTAATTGTTCAGGGAAATGCCATTGTATTAAGCTTACTATGTGTGGGTACAATCTCGACTCTCTTATGTTTGTTATTCCCATGGGTAACATAGACATTGTTTTTGGAGTCCAATGGATCACAACCTTAGGTACCATTGAGATGAACTTCCAAGAACTATTCATGTGCTTTCATTCTGAAGGTAAGAAAATTGAACTACGTGGATTACATGCAAAATATCCATAATTGATTAGTTAACATCAGATGACCAAGATGCTAAAAAAAGGGGCAGAGGGAACTATTGCATGATTATGATCCATAGAAGTTCAACCCACATATGTATCTACACATCCTGATCTACAAATAATTCTTGAGGACCACTCATCTATTTTTGGGGCCATGCCAAAAGTACTACCACCAAAAAGTGAACATGATCATGCCATTCAACAAATTCTAGGTAATCAACCACCAAATATCAGATCATATAGATATCCATATGCACAAAAGAGTGAAATTAAAAATATGGTCCATGAGATGTTGGAGGCAGGGATCATCAAGCATAGCCAAAGTGTATATTCATCACCAGTGGTCATGGTGCGGAAGAAGGATGACACATGGAGGATGTGCCCAGATTATAGGGAACCCAACAAGTAAACCATCAAAGATAAGTTTCCTATTCCAGTAATTGATGATTTACTTGATGAGTTGCATGGTGCTAATTATTTCACAAAATTGGATCTTCACTTGGGGTAACATCAAATTAGAATCAAGGATGAAGATGTTCATAAAATTGCTTTTAGACCACATGAGGGCCATTAAGAGTTTTTGGTAATGCCCTTTGGTCTTAAAAATGCACCATGTACTTTTCAAAGCTTGATGAACACTATTTTTAGGCCTTTTTTAAGGAAGTTTGAGCTAGTTTTCTTTGA
Organism: Torreya grandis; assembly: GCA_037957365.1. Taxonomy (NCBI): domain Eukaryota; kingdom Viridiplantae; phylum Streptophyta; class Pinopsida; order Cupressales; family Taxaceae; genus Torreya; species Torreya grandis. Next base: position 2,343,382 of record JARHVA010001996.1, on the reverse strand, counting down.
TGACATATTGATTTATAGTCAGACATGGGAAGCACATCTGCAACATGTTAAATAAATGTTGATAGTTTTAGAGAAGCACCAACTTTATGCGAAGCCATCTAAATGTGCTTCTAGAGTATAGGAGGTAGAGTACCTCTATCACTTTGTTTCCCATGAAGGTGTCAAAGTTGATCCCCAGAAGATCAAAGCGCTAATGGAATGGCCCATGCCAAAAACTCTCAAATTCTTTGGGGGTTCCTTGGACTCACAGGTTACTATAGAAGATTTGTGAAAGGCTATGGCAGCATAGAAGCTCCACTCACTAAATTTATAAAGAAGGATGCTTTCCATTGGAATGATGATGCCACCAAAGCATTTGAGAAACTAAAAGTAACTATGTGCACCACTCCAATTTTGGCTACTCCAGACTTCTCAAAGACATTCACTATTGAAAGTGATGCTTCTTAATCTAGATTGGGGGCAGTACTAACATAGGAAGGAAGATCATTACATTTCAAATTCATCAATTCAAAGGTAAGAATCTACAAAAACCAATCTATGATAAATAAATGATGGCTATTCTTCATGCAGTTAAACAATGGAGGCCTTATCTGATGGGTAGACACTTTAAGGTGAAAATGGATCATGATAGTCTCAAATACTTTTTGGAGAAAATATTATCATCTGAGGAACAACAAAAATGAGTAATCAAAATGTTGGGTTATGATTTTGAAATCATCTACAAGAAGGGTAAAGATAATGTAGTAGCAGATGCACCATCTAAATGAGATGCATCCATAGAAGCATTACTTTGTGCAATGTCCATGTTGAAAGCAGATTGGGTGGATGAAGCTAGGTTAGAATGGGAGAAAGACAAGGATACACAGGTTCTTATTTAGAATCTCTAGCAAGGTAATTTATCCTCTAACAAATTTGAATGGAAAGGTAATGTCTTATGGTATAAGGGTAGGTTATACTTGTGCAAAAATTCAGAGCTTAAGCATAAGATTCTTGCAGAGTTGCATGCATCTCCAATTGGGGGACACTCAAGGTTCTTGAAAACTTATCATAGAATTAAGAAAGAATTACTTTTGGAAGGAATCAAGGGAGATGTACAAAATTTTTTGGAAGAATGCTTGATATGCCAACAGAATAAAGGTGAAACAGTTAAGACCCCAGGTCTGTTACAACCGTTAGCAAATCCTAGTCAAAGGTGGGAGGAGGTTTCCATGGATTTCATCACTGGCTTGCCTTGTTCTAAAGGTAAGAATTTTATTTTGGTCGTTGTGGATAGGCTTACAAAATATGCCCATTTTTGTTCTCTCTCACACCCATTTTCAGCAAGTACATTAGCAGCTATTTTTATGGAAGCAATTCTCAAATTACATGGAACCCCAAAAATAATTGTAAGTGATCATTATCCTATTTTCACTAGAAATTTTTGGACTGAACTATTTTCTTGTTTGGGTACTCAGCTAGCTCATAGCTCATCTTACCACCCCCAATCTATTGGACAAACTAAAGTGGTTAAAAAATGTTTAGAGGGGTATCTCCATTGTTTTGTATTAGATAAACAAGAACATTGGGTTAAATAGCTACCACTTGCAAAATGGTGGTATAACACATCTTTCCATACCTCTTCTAAAATGTCTCCATTTCTAGCACTATATGGTTACCATCCACCTTCCATCACTTCTTCATTAAAGGTGCACACCAAGGTTCAAGATGTGGAAGAGCACATTCAACATCAACAAGAGGTTTTGGCTAGTTTGAGAGAGAATTTGGCCTTGGCACAAAATAAGATGAAGTAGCAGATCAACACGGTAGTGAGAAAAATTTTGAGGTGGGTGACTAGGTATTTGTTCATTTGCAGCCTTACAAGTAGATGTCCTTGAAGCAACATAAAAAGGACAACAAACTTGCTCCTAAGTATTATGGCCCTTATTAGGTTCTACAAAAAATTGGAAGTGTGGCTTATAAGCTCGAGTTACCTAATTCATCTCAAATACACCCAATATTTCATGTTTCCTATTTGAAGAAGGTCATTAGATAGAAAGTTTCCACCTAGACAGAGCTCCCAGAACTAGATGAAGAAGGATGAATCATTTTGGAACCAGAGAAGATCCTCCAAACATGTACTAAGAGGTTGAGAACCAGAGAGATTAGGGAATATTTGATCAAGTGGAAAAACTAGAGTAGTGAGGATACAACTTGGGAAGGTGAAATTTTTTTGCAACAACATCTAGAGTTGTTCAATGTTGAGGACAACATTGGTTTGAAGGGGAAGGGCATGCTATGCCCCTAACCTATCACATGTATGAGGATAGTATTAGCTGACTTATGGCTTACTTATCCCTCTTTGATGTTATATTACATTTATCTATGCTTTCTTTTGATTAGTAGGTTGGCTTATGGAGTAACCATGGCCTACATAGACTATATATAGGAGGTAGTGGGTAATTATTTATCATCATATTGTGAATTTTGCTCTTATTGAATCTTGTGGATGTTGCCCCCTTGAAGTGGCTTATATATTATCATATATTTGGATATATTTTAGTCATATTTGGATATAATTCTGCTATTATACTTAATTCTTGAAGTAATTTCATTACACTAACCCATTGCCCTATCAATCTGTAGGATTAGCACAAATTTTTAGGGTTGTAGAGAAGAAAAAAAATTCCACGTGATAATATTCCACTATATTGCTTGCCTATATGCTTTATACTTAATATAGATTCCTCTAAAATAGTATAACAATGAGATTTTTCCACATTTTAGTATTCTAATCACTCATTTTCCCACGAGATTAATACATAGTATGGATATTTCCTAGATAACAAGTTACCAAGATGATGCCACATGGAATTATACCATGAGCCTACTTGATCTAAACCTTTACATGTTGTGTAGACATCTCTAAGATAGTAGGTCATCGAGATAATTCCACATGGTAACATCCCACAATCTAACTTGCCTGAAGGTTGTGCAATTAGTATGGTCATTTTTGGGACTACAAAGTTATGGGATTGTGCCACATGGCTACATCCCTCTAGCTCGATGCTAATCATATAAATTACTATCTTGACATCACTTCCAAGATCATATGATAGTGACGCATGGCTTCCTCTGAACCATGCATCAAAATTTTACAAAACCAACTAAGACAAAGTTGAAAATAAAAGGCCAAGGGGATAAATTAGCTAAGGAAAAATTATAAAGAAAACTATAAGTCTTTAGGATTTCTTCTTGCATATTTACTTTGACCAAATCATGATAAATTATTTGACACCTTTCATCTAATGGCCTCATCTAAGACTTTCATTAACTCTACTTTTGTGAGTTCCAAACTATTGGAACTTGTGTTCATGACAATTATTCCAATGGGATGTAACAATTA
>JARHVA010001996.1:2320000-2332500 GCA_037957365.1 Torreya grandis | reverse complement strand
ACATATTTTTTGTGTATGCACAAGCCTAGTATGAATAGTGTTTTGAGAAGGGGTTCAAGTGGTGGTTAGATATAAAAGGTGTTTTGGACATAAATTAATGTTTTATAAGGTCTACTTTAGTTTTATATGAAGTTTTCCTTCCATTTTTATAGTTTTTAAAGTGTTGTAAGGAGATCAAAGGGTAACATGTGCTAATGAAGGCCTAATGGGATTAGGTCTCCTTAAAGGCCTAAATAAGACTTTGGTATATTAAGATATGGAAAAACTAATGTTTTGGATGACTAATTATTTTAATGTTATATATGACCTATTTTTAAGTTCAATTAAATTATAAAAGTGATTAGAGACCAAGAAGGGTATGAATAAGAGGCTTATATAAATACTAGATAGTTTTAGGCCTATTTGAGTGTGAAGAACAAATAAATGAAATAGAATATTCATAAGAAAGATAAGGTATTATATATAATAAATGGTGTGAATAGTAACTATGATGAATTTATTGTATAGTTTATGTATATGAAAATCAAGTTCAAATGACCTAATCAACTCAAGAAGAGGGCTAGTTGAGTGAAGAAGGCTAGAGGCCAGTTTGAGACTAATAAAAGTGTACAAATAGCTGAGTAAGAAGATCATAATATGTTATATGAGAAAAAATGTATTATAAATTTTATAAAATGTTTCATGTGTATTATTTGGTAGTGATTCATCTAGGTGGTTAGTACCTCCTTACAAGTTGGTTCTTGCTAAAGCCTAGCTGAGTTGGTGCTTATCTAGTTGGGGTTGGTGCTCCATGTGAAGTGGGTTCTTCACTAAACTTTGTGTTTTAAATATATTAATGTATTCCATTTTCATCATTAGTGGTTTTTTTTTCCCTTAAGTGTTTCCCATATATTTATAATGTTCATGTGATTTATTATCTTATGGATTTGTGTTTATGCTTTCTAAGATGTACAGGCTTGTTTAAATGATCTATGGTTTCTTAAGTAAGATTTTTAAATAATTTTTTTAATATTTATTCACCCACCCCACTATCATTCATTTTTATTCTAATAAATGGTATCATATCCTAGTCCTTTAAAGCAGGTCTAAAACCTAAAGTAGGTCATAGAAGTAAGGATGGCTAGTCAACAAGCTCAAGTTGGTTTCTCTACCAGTAAGGCTTGGTTATTCAATAAATATAATCATGAATTTTGGAATGTTAGGATTAAAATATATTTGATGTCTCAAGTTCATGATAGCTAGTAGTCATTTATGGATGGCTATAGTGTTCTTCATATTATCTAAATTGATACAATAGGTAAGAATTCTAGTGAAAATAACTCCAAGGGAATAAATGTCATTCTTTATGGCCTATCAAAGGCATAGATTGTGAATTTAAATCATATTGAATAATCTAAATAGACATGGGAAAAATTGAAGACTATCTATGAAGGAGACACCAAGGTGCATATGGCCAAGTTACAGACCCACTGAAGATAGTTTGAAAGCTTGAAGATAAATGAATATGAAACTATTGCATCTTACCTATTGAAGGCTGATAAAGTTTTCAACATCATTATAGGATTGGGAGAAGAGGTGAGAATATATAATGGTTTAAAATATGTTGAGATCATTAAATCTTAAGTTTGACTCTAAGATATCTACAATAGAAGAGATATACGATTTGGAGAAGCTAGATATGGATGGGCTTCATGGCATCTTAACTACCTATGAGATAAGAAAAAATGAAAGAAAACATTCCAATAAGGAAGCATCTTTCAATGTTGAAAAGAATATAAAAGTCAATAAGGTCAAGGATGAAGGATGCTAAGATATTAATGATGATCAAATAATACCAATATTTACAAGGAAGTTGAGGTTTGGATTTGAAAAGAACAAAGGTAAGTTGCACTTCAAATGTTTCCATTGTGGTAAGATTGGTCACTTTACATCCATGTGTCCTAAAAAGGATAAATTTGATCATCATGAAGAACATGATGAACATCATGGCTATGACAAGAAGACCTAAAATATTGATTAAAAAAAAGGAGTTTAGAAAGTATGAAGGTAGTAAAAGAAATTTAAAAAACAAAAAAAGCTTATACACATAAGAATATAACTCTTCTGATGTAAGTGACTCAAGTGAATCTGATAGTGATGATGGTAATAATGAATTTGAACATGATAATATTGAAACCTTGTTCATGGCCATAAAATCAAACAATTAGGGTTACTCAAAAGGGAAAGGCCTTATGGTTAATGTAGAATCAGATAAAGAAGAAGCATAAGTGGATAGTTGAGCATGCCTCCCTTATAGCAATGGGGGGATAGTTGAGGGTAGGGGGTATGAACTCTAAATAATCATGCCAAACACTTGATGGCCAATTCCAAAATAGGTAACCTTTGACCACCTAAGGTCACCATATCGACATTGCTGGGGAATCTAGAGCATCAAAATTTAACACCATATTTGAACACCTAGTGGTGTAAGATTATAAAGGTCATGTTAAATGAAGTCAAGATAGTCGACCAAATTAATAAATTTGTCATATAAGTCTTTAAATGTCCTCAATGAGACCACTCTAAGACTTAATGACAAAGAGAATATTTCTCACTACTTCTCTTCTAGGGGGAAACATTCACAATGGCCACCAAGCCCATCTAAAAATTGGGACAAAATAACCTCGAAGCTACCTCAACCATCAATTCATTGTCCTTAGAGGTGATGATAAAATTACAAATAAATTTTGATGTCACCATAGAATTAGTTTTCATCCTAAATCTAGTATCTAGAAACACCAAACCCATAACCACTTTGACTACATGTAAAACACTACCCGATTGAATGAGATAAATCCTTTTAATCTATCATTTGAAATGCAACCCTAGAAAGACATCTCTATCTTGCAGTATTTTAGGTAGATTAATGGCTCACTAAGGAAAACATGATTCAAAAGTTCCATGAAAATTAGATGCAAAACCCAGATAGAGCAATCAACAAAACTTATTGGAGACCTAATGAGCACTGCTATGGATAAAAGAGAGGGGAAGCAACATGACCTATGAAGATAAAGGTGAGAGGACTCTTCCCACACTTAGAAGAGTGTAGGCCTTTTTTTTGGGTATAAACAAAACAAATAATAGTGGGAGCTTATGAAATCCTACAACAACAAGACCCCATTAATCTCCCAAGCTCCCTAATGATTATCAATAACCAAATCATTGTCTTACGAGATACCTTTGTCAACAAAAAATTTAGCTACCTTATTTGCTTCTCTAAAATAGTGGTTAGCCTCCTCAAGATTTGAGGTTATCTAACATGTCAATGCTTGATTCAAGATGTTGTTTACATTCCAAGAAGTAACTTTTCCATTTTGAAGTGCTTAAATAATAATCATAGAGTTATCTTCAAAAATAACATTATTTATCCCACATTGGGTTACCAAGTCTGTTCCCATAACTCGAGGTTCAACCTCAACTTTATTATTAATGTCATCCAATAGTATCATAGAACATGTATAAATTAGAGAACCATTACAATCTAGGATGACACATCTAGCCCCTAAAACACTAGGATTACCCATAGCCACCCCATCAAAGTTTATTTTAAACAACCTTAGGGGGTTGTCATCTCCATTTTCCCAGTTTGCTTTGAAGCCTTTGAAATGGCCATTGACCCACCAATGAGAGGATTTTTCAATCCATGCCACAAGGAAATAATATGGAAGTCTTAATCAAAAGGGTTGCCCTTGTATCTTTGAGCATGCGTGAAACCCACTTTAGTCATGACAATTTTTTATTATTTCAGAGACACTTCTAGGGAAAACTATCCATCGTAAATTTTTTTTTACTTTTTTCTTACCAAATGGTCCAAATAAGTATTGCAAGGCATAAATTCTAGAGGAAAACAAAGGTGTCCTTTGGAGAGCCAATAGGTCAAGCGATAAAAACCTTTCAAAGCATCATTGGTCTAGGACAATACCATGAGAGCATACCCCATAACCATTTCTATGAAATTTCTATATTAGGATAGTTGAAGAGAATATGAGTGACATATTCCTTAGCATGCAACACATACAACACCTAGGTGGCCTACAAACCCCTATTTTATGTAGATGATCCTAAGTAAAGATATGACTTTGCGTGGCTAGCCAAGTAAAGGCCCCTACTTTGGGAAGGCAAACCTTTCTCTAGCAGAACAATTTGGCACATTCAAAACTAAACCCCAATTATTTATCAATTTTATAGCCAAATTCACTATGAACATTCTTATTTTGGCCCCAATCCAACAAATGGAGTCTACCTTATTTATAATAAAAACTTTGTTTTTAACCAAAAGGCTAGCAAAAAGATGTGTTTGGTTTTATGTAAAGGCACAATATCCAACTCTCCATCTCTAACACTCCATCCCTATAACATCTATGATTTCCAAATAATCTCACACTTTCATTCCTCATATGGCTTCTAAAGTTTCATTTTCTATGACAAGCTCTTAAATGTCCTACAAGGGTTTGTGTCCATTCTATGAATCCCCCAAAATTTAGTTGATCACCTATCATTGATGACCCAAGAAATGTGGTCCTTGATAGTATGTTGGTATTTGATAATAAAATTCCATAGATTGGATCCCCTTGAAGGGTTTTGACCCTTCACAATGTTCACTAGGGCGAAGAAACCAAAGTAATTATGTTGGAGAAGATTAACCCTGGCCCAGACCAATTCCATGTAAGATGGGAATGATTGACCCTAGCCCAGACCAATTTGGCTCTGAAAGCTAAATCATGGACAGCTAGGTGTTTAATCCTCATATTGCAACCCACCTTTTCTAAACAAATCTTATCCCATTTGACCAATGGAATTTTAATCTTATCCTAGGACCCTTTTCAAAGGAAAACTTTCATAATTATATTCAATTACAATAAAAATTTTGACAAGGTGGAAGGACTGATAAAGTATAAACAACAAGGGCATTTGGAATTGATTGAGGCAAGTATAGACCTATATATTTTGAGAAGATTGTCTCATATAGAGGTCTTCCCATCCTATTGAAAAGGGTGACTCCTAAGTATTTAATAGGTAGCTTACCATTTGAAAATATAATGACTATGATGTCATGCCAGGTAGTTAGGAAGGTATTGAGGAAAAATATTTCAAACATGGTCGTGTTAATTTTTTGCCCATAAGCATTCTCATAATCGACCAAGATTTTCTTGAATGGACATGCTTCCCTATGATTGGCTAGGACAAACAATATTGCATCTCCATAAATTGTTGATGCATGAAACTTGTCATACCCACCATATCCTTGATATCCTAAATTTCAACAAAGGCCTTAGTACCCAATATTTCCTTCCTCAAATCTTCATCCATAAGGATGCAATGAAAAAGGGAGATAAATTCACCTTGTGTGAGGCCTTGGGATGCTTCTAAAAATCTAGTCGGGTCCCCATTGATAATGATAGAAAATATGGGACTTAAGATATAGTTGAAGATCTAGTTGCAACAATTGTGAGAGAAACCAAAGCTTTCATGTGTTTTTATAAGGAATCTCTAACAAAGTCTATCATAGGCCTTGTTGATGTCAAGCTTGAGAATCATCCCCCTTTTATGATCAACAAACTAATAATGGATGATCTCATGAGCAATAACAATACCATCATGAATGCTTCAGTGGGGAACAAGGCCCCTTTTTTGATTGAGATAATGTTCTTTAATAATAATTTAAGTCGAGAAGATTTTTTTTAGAAATAATGAAGGAAATGCTATAGCTTCTTCTCAAATTTTTGTTTAGCCATTCAAATTCCTTCCATATCTATACTTAATGGAGGAAATATAGTTGGCATTATGCTCTTCCTAAGTGGAGATATGAAATAAAAAAATAATCACGTACCATTATTTTTCTCACATAAAATAACCCAGTGATAGAGAATTATGTTCATTCATTGCCATAACCATTACAATTATTTAGATTGTAGGAAAGATAAATATCATTTTGTTTTGGAAGGAGATTATTTTACAATGATTTATAATTATAATCATTTTAATATGATTAATTATAATGGTAATATATCAAGCAATCCCAAAAAAATAAAAAAAAATAAAAAAAAAATTACAGGTCAAATTTTTGTATTTTGTGAGTTGCATCACAACGTTTTTCGCATTCAGATGTGCTAGTGAAGTTCATATTTTAAGGAAATTTAATAACTATCAAAAAAATTAGTATTTATCATTTTATGCATTGATATAATTCTGGGAGATGAAACCCCAAGTAAACACACCCCTAAATAACTTATGGATAGGTGATGAACTTGCATCCACAAGCCAAATGCATAAAAATAAATAAATGAAAATTTAAATACTTTAGATGTTATTTTTAGGTCACCCAAATCACTTAGAACTTGGGAAGAGCATATATGACATTATTTATAACATAACTTTATAAACAATGACAATAAACTAATCATTTTTGGTCACTCAAGTTCATTAAATGGAATGGGGGAGAGCATACATACAATAGTTTCTAATTTTCCACAAATAAAGAAAACTAGTCTAATGAACTTTGAAATTTAGCCAATAATAAAAAAACAAACATCAAGTAAAAAATTTCTTAAGAGATCTAACTAAAATGTATGTTCATTTTAATAGCACCAAATCTAAAGTGTGATTAAAATTTTAGCTCCTTGGCCTTGTTTGCACTTGTAAAAAAATTTGAAAGCAACTAAAAGATAAATACGACTAAGTGGATTTTAAACACCAAACAAAATGTTTCTGAGATTATAACAATGCTTAAGCTTCTCCCTCTCCACCTTAAGTTCAAAATAATTTTATGGGGTTTGTTTCCCTAGAAGCCAATAGTAAGTGAGTAAAAAAAAATCTATTTTGAGCTCTTGGGTTTGTATTTTTGTCTCAGAAAATCATCATTGATTATAGAAGAGATCAATGTTGATTCATGTTATTGATATCGACTTGATTCGATCATCAATGTTTCTTACAACCATATAAAAAACAAATATGTTTCAAAATAAAAACACTCGATAAAAAATTTTAAAACTCAAATCTCTCATGGCTCTACATGAAAAAGGTTACAAAGGAAATAAATGGATCGTTAAGCACAAAATTGAAAGCAATAAAAGTTAGTTTTCTCTATGTTCCTAGCTTGCCCTATTTTGACACATAGATTTTCATCAATTACTACATAGATATTTATTGATTCCTACAATAATCAGTAGTTTACTACAACCATTGTCAATCCTTGTAACCTTGTTAAAAGAGGACTTGACTTTTAAAGCTAAAACTTTAAACTTGAAGAATGAAATGCACTTGTTAGAAAAACTAAAGCTATCATATCACTCTCTTGAGTCATATGGGATGCATGGTCCCAGTGAGTGTTCCATTGTATACCTTAGGTACTTGAAAAGTAAATAATATGTATATTAGTCCTTTGTTAGTCTAAATGATAAAAGAATCAAGCATACCAATACACTAGGAATAAACAATCTTACCTAAGAACTAGGAAGAGTATAACATAATAAACAAGATCATAAAATATAGATAAAGACATACATATTTCTTACATACTTGATTGAATTTGATATTTACTTGTTATCATAAGGATGTTTATTCTTGGACTATGATGATTTGAGTCTTCTAACAATGCTCTTTCATGGTGGTAACATCTCTCCAAGAGTCACTTGTGGCTTGGTGTGAAACTTGGCATAAATTGGGCATTATAACAATACTCTCAAAGGCTTCAAGAAGGTATTCTAAAAAAATAACTTTACACTCAAAATCTTGTTGGCATATAGTGTGGGCAGTTGTATTTATATCCCAAATAACTAACTCTAACCCTAGGGAGGTTAGGTTAAATTCTAACTTGGGTTGAGTCTAAATTAATCTAGGATGAGTCAATATATCCGAGGGTTGGGTTAAAACACTCATGAAATCTTGAATTCTTAGTTTTATATTATTTGTGAGGCATGAAAACTCACTTTAGATATTTTTGAGGTGTGATACATATTTTTTGGAATATTTAGGAAATAATAAATTATTTTATTACCTCTTTTGAACTTTTGACTTCATATTTGGCTAAATATTCCTCTTTTGGTAAATGAAATTCATTACTTTGATTTTGAATTTTTATTTAGGCAAGTTAATTAAAATTTTCAATGCAATTAATCTCATTTATTTATTTTTGACTTTTGGTAATTGTTTTACATGTTATGAATTAATAGCTTGACATGTGAAAAGTGTCAAATTACTAGGTTGTAATTTGACTATGGTTAAAACTGAACTAAGTTTTTGGTGCATACAAGGTAATACACCAAATAAACTATCCTTATCATGTTTTTGGGTAATTATATCCCTTACATGAATGATTTTAGATAATTTAGGTAATGTTTAGGCTTAGATTTCGTCATTTGCTAGAAATTAGACTAAATCCTTGGTTAGGCACAAAACTGGCCAAAACTAAGTGTATATACCTTGCAACATTAAATCTATGAAACCTTTATCCCATACCATTTTAAGTCCATCAAAAAATGTTGTGGTTTTGATATCATTATTTGTGGCCTTAAAAAGAAAGTCAAACCACTCCAAAAAAATAAAACATTATGATTTCATAAGAAAGATCCAACTTTGATTATCACAACATTTCCGTTTACAATACCAATAAAATTGAATTTAATCAAGCCCAAAAGACATAGGAACCTATTCTATTACATATTTCTTATTAAAATTTTCTCAAAACACATTAAAGAGGGAATAATATACTCAATTAATAAATGATAGAATTTGAATTACATGGTCCTTATAATGAAAATTTATGAAAATGACTAAATCCAACTTCCTCAAATATAATGGAAACATTTTTTAAGTACTAATCACATGGGTATTACTTTATTTACCCAATAGATTTCATACCTCTTGGAATTTCCATTGACTAAATTCAACTCCTCAAATATAGTGCAAATAATTTTTAACTACTAAAAATAGTGTCACAACATTCATAGGAACCATACATTTGCCATGATGTCAAACAGAGGCTTCTTTTATTTTTTGTATTTTCTTATGCAATTTTTGAAACCTAAAAGGTGACTGATGTGAAGTAGGCCTCAAGCCTAGGGAGGCTGGGTGGTAGCTCCCCAACACTACCACTGCACCTCGGCCCATGGACTGAGGCTTCCTTTTGAATGTTTACTACAAAACTTAAACATTTAACACTTAATTCGAATTTACATGTCATTAATCACATATAATATTTATAAATACATTGATGAGTGCCTTAATTTCTTTAATATAGCCCTAGAGCCCTAGTTGTGTAGAATATATATAGTTGATGTTTTTCTAATATATAACTTTTTGTATATGGTGAGTTTTGCACATTGACTTCATGCTATGTGGTGGGTGATGTTTTTTTCTATGGAGGGTTTTGGTTGAGATGAAAGCCTAGATTTAAGCTCTCGATTGTTTATCATCATGGATTCTAAAGGACTAAGTTAGAAGTTGCATCATTATCCAAACTATGAGGACTCAAAAAATGATGGACATAGAGAGAAAAAACATTGATGAAGAAATGACAATAGAGATGAAGTTGAAGAGTTTTTCACTTTAGTGGATAGAATCCAAGCAATGAATAGGTTTTTTAAATGTGATTTTCTACATAGGAGATTTCAATCAAGGAGGAAAATGTGAATACTATTTTTATGAAACATAATTCCCCATGGAGGCCCTCATTTGAGTGGGATGACTTTTATAGTCTTCCTTCAAAGGGTAGCCAATTTGTAATAGGGAATTTGACTCTTTGTTCTAAGAAAAATGTAAATAGTTAACACTCATAAATGTATGGGTTTGGAGGGTTTCTATTTAAATGTAGACACCCCAACCTCATAACACCCAATCCCTCAGTTAATTTCTTAGGGTCTGGTAGGGTTACCATGTACCAAATTTTTTCTCATATATGGTAGACACATAGTGCCAAAAAATAATGTTCATGCATTGTCATAATCATTGTAATTATTCATCTTGTAAGAAAGATAAATATCAGTTTGTTTTGGAAGGAGATTTTTTTGCAATGAGTTAGAAGTAGAATTGTTTTAATTCAATTAATGAAAACAATAATATATCAAAAAATCCAACAAAAAAAAATAAAAATAAAAAATAATAGGCAAATTTTTTGTATTTTCAGAGTTGTAAGGATCACAATGGACTCTGCCATACTTGGTGACAACACATCCTAGGTTTTGAGAAGAATGATTTAAGCAATGTAATTATGTGTTTGTTGGGTGAAGGGAAAAAATTACAATATTTAGTAAAAATAACATATGTATGATATGGCATTGAAAAATGTTGTATTATGTGGAGTGATAAGATTTATTGACCAACTTTACTGCTAAATAAAATTTCATGACCGTTTAACCTTTTAGTACTTGTTAATCAGTAGTCAAATTTGAAGGGATGGCCTTCATTTCAAGCTAAAGGGTATTTATGAATCTAGCCTTTTGATGATGAAAATTTGTAAAAAATAGTTACCCTTTGATTGACAAGTGTAAATTAAAATGCCCTTCAATTGACAAGAGTAAATTTAGTTTCCCTTCAAATGACAAGAGTAAATTTTGTACACTTGTCATTAGATGTGTGAACTAAATAAACTTTTATTTCAATTTGTTGGGGAATGATTCAAAGACAAAAATAAAATACTTAATAAAATTTTGGAAATACAACCTAAAAAATTTATTCAACGAAATTATAACATTCACCTAAAAGGGTAAAACAATCATAATTCATAACATCTTACTTTATATAAATCAAATGTACTCCTATTTTCTAATAAGGAACTAAAATAAAACATTTAAATCATAGAACTAGATTGAATAAGATCTAACTATGCAATGTTACACTTATAATATCAACTAGAATATTCATAACTTTCATATCCAATTGGTTCATTTCACTGTAATTCCTCCATATGTCAAGAACTAGTCCATGCACCTCCTAAGCCCATCCATAAGTGGGTATCCCTACCTACCCCAACCATCAGTTTGAGATGGAATTAGGAATGCAATAAGAAACTTGGAGCATACAAATAAAACAAAAAATGTGATGCAAAATAGCATCATGTTTTTGTTTTTACCTATATACAACACCTTTGCCAGTGCACAACAAACTTATAAGACCAACCTAACTCATTACTATTGTATCTTCACACAATCCAACAAGAAGGGCATTGACAATATGTGTTCATATTCCAATAATAAAATATATATAAATGTGAATATTGTATTAATGATTATAAACAGTCTTAATTAATATTAAAATCAATGCTAATGAACTTTCACTCCACTTATGGAATGTTGATCACTAAAATTATGAAATATATAAGCTTGGATTCCAATTTGTTAGAGAATGATGTAATCACAAAAAAATAAAATATATATTTATTTAACTTATACAACTAGTTTCAACATCTCAATTTTTTTTCTAATACTACAACTATTGTGAATTTTCTATTTTTTATATTCTTCTATTCTAAACTATTGTAATTATGTATCTATTAGTGTGGAGAAAGAGGCCTTAATGCCTTTATATGATTCCATTCATCATAAATAACATTTCAATATACCTCATTTAGAGCATGAGGTGAAAAAAGGGAAAGAAACATTAAATACCTAATATTTTCAAATAAAGTATAGATCAATCATCATTTTTTATCATGTTTAACTTTGAGAAACATCTTTCACATACTGTTGTGCTCACTAGAGTAAAAATAATAGATTACCATAGCTACATTAAACATAAAAACCATTCAAACCATTCATGGTCACCTCAATAAAGATCTCATACTGCAAACATATGGATTTTTGGGTATGATTTATAAACAGTACAAATAAATTCATCTATCTCACCTAAACATTTGATAGTATCTACAATAGGTGAGTTTTTATAACTAATTTTTTCACGTAAATATGTTAACCATCTTTTTTATGGTCTCTATCATCCACCTCATCATAATTATTATGAGGACGAAAAAACTTATCCACATTAAATATAGGTATATCTATGAACCTTGCATCTAAAGAGTCAATAACCTCAATTATAAAACCTTTTCCCAATTCAATGCAATCATTTAGTGTCCCTGATCTTTGTGAGTTAGGTAAGATCTCAAATCTCAATGGATTTATATGTATTTTACCTACTCCATCTAGAAACTCAAGAGTTCTTCCTTGTGCTTTATTTTAAAAATTTAAAATATGTATTGTACCTACCCAAAATATGTATCTTTGAAATATCCTATGAAGCATTTTAATATCTAAAGTAGTGCTAATGAAATTAATGTCAACATGTTTATCTTGAAATTTTGTATTAAAATTAATTAACTCAATAAGCACATCTATATGTAAATAGATGTAAAATTATACTCAATAATTTCTTGCCAAATCATATAATTTTTTATCCTTTAACTTCCATTCTCTCAACAAAAAAGGGATGAGTTTGACAATCCTTCCAATGACCTTTACTCTAGAGAG
>JARHVA010001996.1:2312500-2315000 GCA_037957365.1 Torreya grandis | reverse complement strand
AAAATTACAAATGAATTTTGTTGCCACCATAGAGTTAGTTTGCATCCTACAAAAATTATCTAGAAACACCGAACCCACAACCACTTTGATCACATGTAAAACACCACCTAATTGAATGAGAAATCCCACTTCAATCTAGCATTTGAAATGTAACCCCAAAAAGACATCTCTAGCTTGAAATATTATAGGTAGATTAATGGATCACTGAGGGTAACTTGAACCAAAGGGTCCAAGGGAACTAGATGTGAAACCCACATAGAGCAGTAAAAAAAACTTATTGGAGACCTAATGAGCATCGCTAGGGATAAAAGAGAGGGGAACAACTCAACCTATGAAGAGAAAGGCGAGGGGACTCTTCCCACACTTAGAATATCATAGACCATTAATGGCCATAAACATTGGAAATAATGGTGGAAACCTATGATAATAAGGCCCAATTAATCTCCCAAGCTCCCCAATGAATATCAATAACCAAATCATTATATTACGAGATACCTTTGTCAACAACAATGTTAGCTACCTTATTTGCTTCTCTAAAATAGTGGGTGGCCTCACAAGAATTGAGGTTGTCCAACATGTCGAGGCTATATTCAAGATGTTTTTTACATTCCAATAACTAACTTTGCCATTTTTGAGTGCTTGAGTAATAACCATAGAGTCACCTTCAAATATATCATTGTTTATCCCACACTAGGCTACTAAGTCCACTCCTACAACTAGGGGTTCAACTTCAGCATCATTATTCATGTCAGCCACCAGTATCATAGAGGCTACACAAATCATAGAACCATTACAATCTAGGATGACACAACTAACCCTTAAAGCACTAGACCTACCCCATAAAAGTTTATATTAAATAACCTTGTGGGGGTTGGGGGGGTGAGGGGGGTGGGGGTGGTGTCATCTACTCCATTTTCCCACTTTTCCTAGAAGCCTTCAAAATGGCCACCAACTCATTAACTAGAGGAGTTTTCAGCCCTTTCCATATGGAAATAATATGGAAATCTCAATCAAAAAGGTTGTCCTCATATCTTTGAGCATGGGTGGAACTAACCTTAGTCATGATAATGTTTGAAATTTTTAAAACCACTTATAGGGAACAAGATCAATCCTAAAAAAAATTTGATTATGTTGCTACCAAATGGTCCAAATAAGGATTGTGAGGCATAAATTCTAGAGGAAAGCAAAGGTGTCCTTAGGAGAGCCAATAGGCCAAGTGATAAAAACATGTTAGAGCATCATTGTTCTAGCCCATTACCATGAGAGCATACTCCATAACCGGTTCTATGAAACTTTGATAGATAGACACATGAAGAAAATATGAGTGGCATCTTCCTCAGCATGTAACACATACTACACCTAGATGACCCACAAACCCCCATTTTATGTAGATGATCCTAAGTAAGGATATGACTTTACATTTCTAGCCAAGTAAAGGCCCCTACTTTGGAAAGGCAAACCTTGCTTGAATAGAGTAATTTGGCCCATTCAAAAGTGGGCCCTTCTTGTTTATCCATTTTATAACCCAAATTCACTATGTACATTCTTTTTTTGGCCCTAGTCTAATGGATAGAGTCTACCTTATTGCTAATTAAAAATAAATAAAAAATAAAAAATAAAAAAAATAACAAGAAGACTAGAAAAAAGATGTGTTTGGTTCTCTACAAAGGCACAATATCCAATTCTCTATCTCCAGCACTCCATCCCTACAACATCTATGATTTCTAAACAATTTCACACTTTCATTCCCCATAATACTTCCAAGGTATCCATCATTGCAACAAGCTCTTGAAATTCCCACAAGGGTGTATGTCCATTCAAAGAATACCCTCAGAATTCCGTTGATCACCTATTATTGACCACCTAAGAGACATGGTCTTTGATAATGTGTTAGCATTTGAGAATAATATTCCATGGATGGGATCCCCTTAGAGGGTTCTGAACCTTTATAAATTTCACCAAGGAGAAGGAGTCAAAGTAATTATGTCTTAGAAGATTACTACATGTAACATGGGAATGATTGACCATAGACCAGACCAATTTGTCTCTGGAAGCTCAATTCTAGATAGCTAGATGTTTAATTGTCTCATTACCTGTCACCTATTGTAAATAAACCTTATCCCATTTGACCAAGGGAATTTTATTCTTATCCTAAGACCCTTGCCAAAGGAAAAATTTCATAATTATATTCAATTATAGTGAAACCTTTGCTAAGGTTTAAGGACTAATAAAGTATAAACAATGAGGGCATTCAAAATTGATTTAGTCAGAGTGATGCACCCTATGATAGTCAACCATTTAACTTTCCATGAGGTGAGTCTAGGCCTATAGATTTTGAGAATATTTTCTTATATGGAGGCTTTACCAACCCTAGTGAAGAGGGGGACTCCTAAGTATTTAGCAGGTAGCTTCCTTTTTGAAAATGTAAGACTATGATGTTAGGGAGGTATTGAATAAAAAGATTTTAGACTTGGCTATGTTAATTTTTTGCCCAAAAGCT
>JARHVA010001996.1:2185000-2310000 GCA_037957365.1 Torreya grandis | reverse complement strand
GCAATTTTTAATTGGTCATATATTCAATAAGAACAATTATTTATTAAAAAAAGATTTTTCAAATATTTCTTGTGTTTTCTAAGGCACTTACAAGTTTAGTTTAAAAAACGTTTGAGTATTAAAATAATTTAATGCTAAATAATCTCCTTCATTGTGAAACATTTTGTTGTAAAGGTCCTTTCTCTTATTTGTGAACCTTTGATTCCTTGTCCATCCTGATTTCTTCTTTGCACATTTTCCCTTCCTCGTTGCACACATCCATTATGTCTTTGAGCACATTTCCTTCCTTTCACACCTCCATTCCCTATTTATATGCCTTCAATCATTATATAGGAACTTTCCCTTTCTTTCATGACTGTATTTTATCTATGTTTTTTCCTTTCTTACACACTTTTTCCCCCTATTTATGCACCTCTTCTTCACTATGGGCCTATGTTCATAGAAACTAATGTTGTGAATCATATCATTAGATTTGTGGGCTCCATGTGTGCAAAAATAATCTAAATTTGAATAATAAATGTCAATCAAGATGAGCTAACTAATCCACTATTCTAAATAAGATGTGATATGCCACTTATAACAATCTTTAGTAATTTTTTCCCATGAATTCACAGCTAGGAAACCTTTTAAGATGATTACATAGGGATATACAAAGACACAACCTATGTAGAGACCTTAGATTATAAGACATCTATATATTCCTATTTTTGAAAGTTATAGTTTTGTTGAGGGTGATGAAACCATCAATTCTTGTAGGTGTCCACTACAAAGCCACCAATAAACGAGGGAAATAGTTTCACTTTGCATTATGTAGTGATTATACTTGTAGACAAGATACATGTAGAGTAGAAGTGTTGTTAATGTTCTCTCTTTTATTTTTGGGTTTTTTGTTCTTCATTCGCTTCTCTCCTTGGGAAAAATATGTATGTGTTTATGGTGAAGAAAATGCAATAAGTGAGTATCTCAATGATGGTTTGAGTTATCATTGATTCAATTGTGTTTTCATTGATGTTCTCTTAGTAGTTTGTCTTAGTTGTTAGTTTTTGAGATCTTAGTTTTGTGTAACGGAATGTCTAAAACTGATTAGCAAAGCAACATATGAGTTTTTGGCATGTTTTACTATAACAAAACTATATGAAGGCCTCATAAATTAAGTGCCCTTATTACTAAATAAGAGATATTGGCAAGAGGAGGAAATCCCCCTATCTAGAGTTATTCAAAGTTGGCTTACCCAAATTAATTATGTCATTTCCTGATTTTTTTTATTTTGTTTTTTTAGTAGATTTATTTTCTAAGCATTTCATTTTTCAGTTTTCCTTTATGATTTTAAAAATATATATTAAGTTTAAAGAACCATGAATGTTTGTTCAAGAGTATAAATAATGGGAAAAAAAATGTATAAAAATCAATGGGTTAGGATAATGAAAAAAATTGTGTTAATAAGTAAACTATGAAAAATTCATGCCAATTACATATTATATTTGTAATAGCGCTGGTTATTGTTCTATTATATATGGTTTACATATTATAGCCAATATGTATATTTACGCCCATCACCAGATCCATGAGTGATTGTGGAGAAGGTATCTTATTTCCTTTGTAATAAGATATATCCACAAAAATGTGGAATGAATAAGTGAGAAGCACATTTCACACATATAAAGAATCACCTCAAATTAAAGAAGAAACATTTATCAAAATGGAATAAAATGTTTCCAACATCTCTCTGTCAATGGGAAAGATTATTAAATTGGAGTTGACTATGGAGGTTCTCATTGGAAAGATGGGTGTTTCTAAGGAGACTCCAAAATCAAGTGAAATTTGAATACTTATGACCATAATAAGGATGAGTCCCATACAAATCAAGTTCCACTTCCATTCAATGTTGTTAGGCTAAGATTGAAATTCCACCATATGAAGTCAAGCGAAATATAGAGAATTGTGATCATTGGTTTCCTCAACTAGAGGTATATTTAGGTTTGCATCATATTAATGAAATTCAAAAAATCTCTTTCACAAGGTTAAATTTAACTAATCACACTATAAATTTGTTTGAAATTTATTTTTATTCTTTGGTTATTAACAAAATAGTTCCAATTAATAAATGAGATGGGTTTATAAATGTTGATAAAAATAAAAATAAGAAAATAAACTATTTTTTAAAAGAAAGAGAGGTCCATGTATTGGAAATGTCTTCAAAAAAACATAAGATGTGTATATTATTATACAAGAAATTTTTGCCAAAAGGGAAACCAAATAGTAAAATATGTAGTACATTATGATAGGCTGATGATCTCTATAGGAAGGATATATATCCATCTATGGATACATGTACTCTTGTCCAAGACTAAATATGTGGATGAGGCTTGTTATTAAGCTCATTATCTTGAGATGGACAAATAAAGTCTATATGCACCTTTATGAATACAACAAAACAACAAGATGGATCCAAATCAAAAGGGAAAGGCAAATGGAAATGTAAACATAATTCCAGTCTTAATATTTTTTTCAAAGTGATACTAAAACATATTTTAGGCATTATGATATTAATGGTCACATATATGATACTTGTTGGAGTTTATATCTATAAATGCATCCTTTAAACATAAAATCAAAAAGAGGATATTAATCTTTATTTCAAGTAAAATAAATTGGGTGATGCTTTGATGTGGATGAGAAGATGTTTAATATTTATATATTTTTTTTTAAAGTATGTTCTAGGTAGAAATAGTGTTCAGGATAAATCTAAACTCACCAAAAATAATTATATAAAATATCATATTAAAATAAAGAATGTCAAGGCTATTTATTATTCTTGGTCTAAATAAAATTTGATTAGGAAAGAATTAGTATAAAAATTTGGATCAGGACCATACAATCATCCTATTTTTCACTACCGTCCAATCTATCAATAATCTTTTTTCTATATTTCTAAGTAAATTTTTTTCTTAAATCATGAATATGAATGTGTATATGTGTGTTTTAGGTAAAAATAAAGGGTTGAGAAAGAAATTTTCAGAAGTGCAATTTTCATAGAGTGTGGTTTCTTACTGACCATTAAGAAGGATCTCCTACATGTACATTTTTATTTGAAGTTACAAATGAAAAACATGTATACTTAAATAAAGATGATATGGTGCATTGATTTCAATTTTGATGTTATAAATGATATTGTGTTTTCTTTTTAATTATTAGTACCAAAGGAAGACTATTGCATCCATTTACCTTTAACCTATAATTAACCTATCTCCTATTAACTAATCACATTACATCGATTTATGAGTTGATGATTATATAAACTTATTTCAAAGTAAAATAGGAAGTTTTTTAATTCATTACATAAAATAATGTTATTCAGTGTAAGATGATTGGTCTAAAAATGTTTACGCTATTGTTTGCTTCACTTTAATCAAAGTGCTACATTTATTTCCCTCCATCAACACTAAAATCTATCCTGATTGCATTGGGTTTGGTTATTATATGGGATGGATGGTTGCGATTCCATTTTAGGAATGGATGAACATAAGTCTCCCATAAGGATTTATTATGTGTAATTTTTGTAAGCATTCCTTTAATCTATTAATTATTTTGTTTACCATTATTATTATTCAATGTTTTATCTTAACACCAAAAGGAATGGATTTTGGTGGTCCTTTTAATTATAGATGATCTTAAGAAATTCTTTCTCCTTTAAAACCCTAGAGGTAAAGTATTATGTATTGGATGGGATAGAAAGAATTGTGGAGGATCCCTTCCTCAAATATGTTAAGAAACAAAAAATGAGACACTTCAAAAAAAAAAATCCCTTTTTCACTTACTATTGTTGTTTTGAATGTCTCTATAATTTTTTGTTGTCTTTTCCCTTCCCTACCATTGACACATGATTTCAATGTGGTTTCTATCACTATTAGGGAGGCTATGTTTGTAAAGCCTTAAAAATTGCAAATTTGAAGATAGTTGGTAAGGCCATTATTTTTATTTTTGTTTCTACATTTTTATTTGTCCATGTTATATTAGGGTTTTATTCTCAATATAATGTTGTTTTTTAATGAATCTCTACACACCAAAACTTAGAAATGGGAAATATGTGATCAATTTTTGTCCTTTAAAGAGAATGAACTTTGAAGAGGGGTGTGTGGCATAAAGTAGCTAAGTGGTAGTGAAGGATATGTTTATGTCCTTGCTTAGGCTATGAACCTTGTCACGATTGAGACAATTTAATGCTATGTCATTATGATTGTAATCATTTTTATAAACAAAATTGTGGCTAATTTTTGTTCATTTTTATTTAAAAATACTTATTAAAAAATTATTAAACCTTAAGATAATGGTAAATTTATTTATGAATTAGGTTTTTTTAGATTTTATGAGATAAAAATGTATTTTATTTTATAGTGTTGTAATTGTCTTCTAGTAGAGTGATCACACAAGAATTTCAATGACAATGACTCTACTTGTATTCATAAATATGAAAGAGGATGTATAATAATTCCCTTGATTACCAATTTTTTGCCCTTTCTTACCGATTGTTTGCTTTATTATAATAGCCTAGTCAAGAGTAATATAAATAAGGAGTAGGGGGAGTTAACTCAATAGCACACTTTCACACTTATGGTGAATGTTTTAGAAGGTCAATACATCCCTCAATATGTCCCTACAACATTCACCATGCTATCACTAGGGGGAGTTAACACACAATAGCACACTCATGAATGGAATGTCAAGGGCAATCGAGAATGCATCCAAGTGATAAATTAGTGATGGAGTGATGATGTATAAATTACACTCAAGATGGGGATGTCAAACACAACTAAAAATGCATCCATGTGTGAGTGATAGGTGCATAAAGTAGTAACGCCCATAGCACAGGTAACCCCCGTGAATATGGCACTTTATAACTTCAATGAGTTTTACAAAACAAATTAGACCAATGGAAAGATGACAAAAATACTTGTACTTTTTTAAAAAGTTCCCCTCAATTCTAAGTTATCAATCAAAATTTATAGCAAAATACATTTTCCATCATTAAAGGCATATTTATTTAAATTGTACTTATTAGTTTAAACAATCTTTCCAAACAAAGGGTAAGGTAGCATTCCAACCACTCATTGGAACTGAAACAAAGAACCTAACCTCTTCAAGACAACAAAAGACAAAAATATCCCTGCCCATACACTTCTACATGCACTTCTCTAGAAAACACTTATTGAAAGTGTTTTAATTGTTAATAAATAAAGCTATTTTAAATAAAATTAAAAAAAGTTATAATTTTTAATATTTTCAAAAATGATAAACAACTATTTTAAAACGGCTAAAAATAGCATATTTTACAAAAATGTTTTTGGGCAAAAATTTTTGTTTCTATCTTTTATCCAGGGAGATATAAAGAAGCCTTGTATGGCACCACCATTATGCATGTACAAAATGTTTTTAATAGGTAGTGTAGGTCTATAAATACCTTTGGATAGGTTGTTAAAGGATAGAAACACCTTTTCATGTTGTGGTTGTTTGGATCATGGGTTCAGATATGCAATCATCATGCTCATTACAAGGACCTACAACACTTAACACAACCTCACTAATCCTCCCACAGTCTCTAAATTCCCTACTGGACTAAAAAAATGATCAAGACATCATACATACAAGTAGGCTATGTGAAGGAGGACCACAATAGGTTTGATAAAAGAACTTAGATTCTAGTTGGATGGGTTGAGACTAACATGCATAGGCCATAGAGTTCTTCATGGATGATCAAGATGACATGGGTGTTAGAGTATGTATTTCATTGTATTTCTCACATTTCTTAGTGTTTTAACTAATTATTTTGTCTTGTAGCAATTTTGTCATATGTGAGGGTTTGTCCCACATTGGCCAATTTAGCTAATTTAGTATTTCAGCTTGCCTATATAATCAAGTGCTTTCCTTTATAATATCATGCTTAATTTCTAAATAATAGATGATCTAACATATTTTTGCACATCATATCTACAGCTTCTTTTATGATTTCTTGTTGCCAACACTTTGGATTCTTAGGTTGGAATGTCTTTACCATTCCTAATAGTGAGAAAGTGAGTTATCAAACATGAACTCATAATATGAGCTATCTGACATTAATCCAAATCTTGGTGGCCTCTTCAATTTGATCTACCATTGTTCAAGAAGGCTAGCCTTCACACAAAAGACAATTGTTTTTCACTTTTATCTCTAATCTTTTGCATATTTGCATGATCCTATCCTATGCCATCCAAGAAGGTCATTTGCCTTGTTCTTCTTAGACATAATGTTAGATTAATTGGGATAAATAATGCTAGATTAATTAGGACCCATATATAACATAAACATGTTCCTTCTACTTCATCTAGAATGGAAACAATTAATGTTTCTTCTTATTTTGATTATGAAATCATTCATGAATATGTGAAAACATATGATTATGTTGACATGCCTCCATTATAATATGACAATCAAGATAATTTTGATGAAAATAATAATCTATTTAACTATGAAGGGTAGATAGATTGGATCCTAATGAATATAATAGGATAGATCATGATAAACTTAAAGACATGTCCAATTATTAAGGACTCTTTTGATATCCTAAAGATGTGGTTAAAATCATCCAATTGATCCTAACATCTAAGGTCATACACCAAGATAATCTTACTATATCTTAGGCACCAAAACAAGAAGCCTTTACTATGATCAACCAATCCTTTTGATCTAGGACTTACAGTTTAGGTATCTAGACCTATACTATTAGAAATTATCATTTTAAATGAAAAAGCCTATTTATATTTTCATTGAATTGTTTACACTTATAATCATCATATGAACATATATATATATATATATATATATATATATATATATATATATATATATATATCCACTTATTCCTATGTGTCAATTAGTGTTTTCATGTTACATTTGAGATAATCATTGCTCAATAAATTTTAAAATGAGAGATTTTAAAATTTTAATGCAGCAATTTGAAAAATAAATCTCCTATTCAATTGTTAGGAGATTATCCCAAGTCCAGCTTTACACAATTGCCTTCCAAACTACACTCATTTGCAATTAAAAAAAAAACACACACACACACACACACACAAACAAATGCACTCACCATGAGCAAAAATAAACTATCAAATCTTTGAATACCCTCATTGGAGTTTAATATTTGGAAGATACACTTTCATAACCTTCTTCCAAATGTTAGGAAAAAATTGTAAACAATCTAATAAACCTACTTTACATGACATAGAGAATAAGTAATTGAAGAATCAAATTTAAAATTTAGGGTAGAGGAACCCATTAATTAAATTAAATTCGAGACAAAAAAATATCAATAATAAATTACATATACTAAGAAATTATGACAACGCTATGTATTGAATAAAATAAGACAATCCACAATTACAGTGACTACACCAAAATGTGAAACTTTTAGTTATTTTTATTTTATCTTTGTTTCCAACTCCTTATATAAAACTCATTTTCTTATTTTCACATAAACTATAGATAAATAATATATGCAATCCTACCAAAAGTATAGTATTAATTATAAATACTAGTTTTTGTTTATATTAATATCTCTAACATTAACTATTGAGGTTAGATTTAAACCCTAACATCTAAATCACCCATAAATTCATGAACATAAACATGTCAACCTAAAATTTGATGCACAATAAATTTTATGTTGTTTCACTAATGTTAGTTGGTGACATCATCTTCTTTTGCCTCAAATAATTCTCAACCTCCTAGTTTTAGAGATACTCTAAAACCTTGTTTTGCTAAATTTCAATAGTTTGGTGTCACTTATTTCTATGAATTATATGCATTAGGTAGGCCCACCAATTTAACCATATATAGGATGTATGTCTGCGATCTTTTGAAATAAATTTGGGTGTCTAAAACTCTCTCATTTTACCTATTATTTTTCTCAGGCAAATGTTTGGTCGACTATTTGAAGTCCTAACACTTTAGCTCATAATTTAACCTTGATTCATATGGTTAAAGGTCAAACACATTTAAAATGAGATTAATGTCTAAATATTTAGGGAGATCAATTGAGTAAAAAAATTATCATTTATTCTTTTAAGATACATCTCTTTTCTCAAGTCTACCATAGCTTGTTCTCTGATATGTAGATTAGGTAGATATTTGACACCAAGCTCCACCAACATGAATCATTTACTTAACAATAGGTTGTCCCCAAGTTTTATGCAGTGGAACAACCACCAAAATGCTATAAAAACACATACTCTATCATTTTTACATTCATCTTGAGCCTAAAAATATTTATATAACCCTTCAAATGTAATTCTCAAATGCTACATACATTTCATATTACCCTTCACATTCTAGACATGTTACTAATATGTATATGACTATAATTTAATGTATTGCATAGAAGTGAAAAATGAATGTGAAGATTATAAAAATTTAATAACAAGGACTATTCTTATGATAGATGATTATTGAGCTCTCTTAAGTGTTGGATGTGTTAGACTAGTTTCAAGGTATAGAAAACATGCAAGGAAATAGAAGATAACATGAATGAGAGATACATAAGACATACAATGGAGATACTTAATATGAGGAAACTCTAACAATAGTGAATCCATGCTTATTCATTTCCACTATGTTCTAAAATTTACAAACTTTTCTTTCTTGGGATTACTAGGATAGCAACCTCAAAAACATCCTACTCTCATAATGATCTCTTCACTCTTCAGGGTATAGCTTTCTTCTTTAGCAAGAAATACTACTAAAATCAACATTATCAAATATATAGTCTTAACTCAAATCTTATTTTCACTTGATTTCCTTCTCTACACTTAGAAGAGATACAACTCACTCATTGTGTTTCCTCTCCAATAAATTTTACATCTCTGACCAATTTTGATTTTGGTCACTTAGTGAAAAATGAATGTCCCTTAATAAATACATAAATGAATGAGAATTGAATGAATTTTATTAACTTCTTATTTGTATCATGTATGAAAATCAATATCGTTACATAAGGAAAAATAGTTGTGATGGTTTCAAAACCACTACTCAATTTTTAAAATCCATCTTGAAATTTGAAATTTTTCAATTTAAGGTTGAGAAACTACTATTTTGGTTTTGAAACTAATAGGTTCTTAAACTAGCAGTTTTACAAACATGTAAAGTCATCTAACTTTCAGAAGCCATAACATTTGCATACTAACTTGAAATCAAGTGCCATTTTTCTATAAATTGCATACATTTTTGAGAGGAACCCAAATATAATTTTGATTTCAACCATGTGTTTTTAAAGTCCTTAGTAAAATAAATGGCTCTTTTTTAGGACATTATTTTCTTAAATACCTATATTTGACATCTGATTATCTTAATGACTGGATTTGATGATTTTATTTATCCAAAGTTATGATCATATGCCCTAAATTAAGGATTTTTGTTCCATAAGATGTATTTTTAAAAAATGAGGATTTTCAATCTATCCTCTCAATTGAGATACCAATTTTATCATCCTCTTGGATTGTACCTTATTCTTATCTCTTGAAGAGTGACCTCCTAGCTATGATATTTATAAACAAAGGTTGAAAAATACTCCATGACTCATTCTAATCTCTTAAAAACTACGTTATTTCATTACTCACTTTATGGGTCTTTTTTTTGGCTATTCATATTAGCCTTTTGTTTCAATACACATTTTTATAGGCTAGGTTCAAGCTATCCATGAGGAGATGTTTATACAACATCCTCATTGTTGATCAAAATTATTTTATCAATTGAAGAAAGATATTGCATTTTATAAATGGTGTTACTAAAAATCATAATGTTTACAAATTACCTTTATCTTGGGTATTACAATTTAGAAATGCAACATACATTGATTGACACATACAATTCCATTTACCAAGTTTACCATATCTTATAGTTTTGGAGGTTTGCATTTTTTAAAAAAATTGACGTATATTAAATGAAAAATATTAAATAAATGAATGTGGATTTAAATACATGAATCTATCCTAGCCAAAAATATTATTTTGGATTACTACCCATAATGGATACATTTCTCACCCTATACCAATGACAAGATCTCATAACACTTCTTCTCCCTCCATGGAACAACCCTTGATATCATGATCATACAACACTATGCCAAACAAAATGCCATAATAAATACTATGATACCAAAAATTATTTTGGATAACCTATTGCAATATTATTCAATTTCCATAAAATAATTCAAAAACAAGATACAAATGTGGTGTAGTTGTTTAAGATTATAATGGTCAGGTGCAGGTTGGGAAAGCAATTGTGAATATTTAGGTGGAAGTGGGGTTAGATTTGGCATTAATGTAGAGTATTATACATGCAGTTCTGGAAGTTGTGTATAGGTTATGTTTTAGTTATGCTAAGCATGACTTCCTCTCCATGGTTATTTTCATTAGTTAAGAGGTTGGTAACACTAAATATTTTTTGTGGTAGCCATGGATAAGTTTGGAATTGATGTCAATTAGGTTTGGGTTGAGGATTATACCAATTACAATTTTTTGTTTTTGACAAGAGTGGTTAAGCCTAATATTTATATCCATACCAATTATTAGAAGAAAAAATTTGAGGATTAAAATATGAAGATCTAGATGGCATACTTAGATTGGGTGGTCTTTGTGATGATGTTTTCCATTGGGATATGTAAAATATATGCTATACATATCCTTTTATGGTATGAAGATCTAATAAAATAGGATATTTCCTTGTTATTTTGGCCTCTTTGACATAGGTAACATGGCATTTATAGTCTTGTCTTTTTCCTTTGATAGTATAGATAGTATTCAATTAAAACATTCTCTATTTCTTCTTCTTTAATTCTTGTATGGAGTGTATCAAACTATGTTTCCAAGTGACTTACTTATGATTTCATCTTTCATATCTCACATTAGATTGTTTACTTCCATTTGAGAGACCCCATTAGAATATTTAGAAGAAGATATAGGCAATGTTCTGTTATTATAATTATTTGCCATGGAAATTGAGTTATCTATACATATGAGGGTAATTTCATCAAGTGTTAGTTGAGATACATCTCCAATTCTCATTAGGTCTAATACTTCTAAGCATTCATCTGTCACTTCTTTCAAAAGAATAACTTAATGTAGTTTGGATCAAAATAGTTATGTTTAGACTTTTGGATACTAAATGTGAACCACTCCATATAATCTTCCAATGGTTCTTCCTATTTCTATACTATTTTGAAGATATAATATCATCTTGAGTTACTCCCTCAACAATAATCTAGGTATTTTGAGAGAAATTTCTCATTCATTTTTGACCAATTGGTAATTGAATCCTTATCTATCCCCATAAACTTATAAGGGTTGCATATTTTAACATGACTAGGAGGAGTTTTAGATTATAAACATCCCTATTATAATCATATATTTGGAAAAGAACATAAAACTCAAATAAAAATGTATGTATATCCTCATTCAATGTATTTACAAAATTAGGAAGGGCTAAGGGTTGGATATTATTCATAGGTGTTTCTCTTATAGGATTATTAATATGGAATTCAAAGGTTGAGGATTCATTGGTAGCTTTTTCTCCTTGGGCATCCTACATGATATTTTGAACAATTTGGAGACTAGAGGTTTTTATGATCCAAAATTTATATTCTCTATTAATTTATTTATCAAAAGGTGAGTAATGAATTTTGATTTTAGTTGATTCTAATGCAAATATGAATCTTTTGATTGGGGATGATGGTGTATGACTTGGAAATTCTTTTGGGATTTCAATATATAGTTCTTATTTTTGGACTGGCTTAACTATCTCAGCTTGTGTTTGGACTATAAATTAAAAATTACTTCGAGGATAAAATAACACTTTATATGTTGTCCTTGTAATGAGTTTGGGTGAGGATAGGGAAAGCAAAATACTATATTCTTGAGTAGGCACTCTCTAGAATTATAGATGAATGTCTTTTTCAATAATATGGTACTCCTTTGGATCCTATTTCTTTTATTAAATTACTAATTTAGCCAATAATGTCTTAATTGTTGATTCATCTACTTTAATTGACATCAATAAACCAATTATTATTTTCATGTTATAAATTTTAATCCCTGTAGATGGTTCTTCAATTTTTACACACAACTTTCTAGTTGTTACATGCATTACGTTAGTTTCGACATGCATTGATTCTCAAGTTTTAGAGGGTTCCCCAGCTTATTTCTCTAAAAAATAGCTTAATTTTCTTATAAATCATGTTCCCGAATGGTCACATGCACATTGGGTACACACACTTCCTTCCATATTTTATTTATACCTTATCATGCATAGAGTTAGTTTTGATAAGGATTTTTATGTGTTTTCTTAATCCAAGATTACCAAGGTTTACACTTATGCTAAAAATAATAAATGCAAACCTGAAAGGATTGAATTTATCTATAAAGTGTTATTTTTAATACTAAAAAAAGGAATTTATGTTATAAATTAATACATTTATTCTAGAAAGTAGTAAAATTTTCCCAACCTCTTGAAATGTCTAATGCTTGACACCTCCACGATAATGGTACCAAAAAAAAGCATAAATAACTCCCCAATTAAACCTAACATAATATAATCATTATGTACAACTTGACAGCTCTATTTTATAGGGGAAGCCACTAGGTTTATCAATTAAACTAGTAAAATTAATTATCAACCCATGATACGTATGCATTTTTAAGGTCTCAAAAATATATAAGCACACTAAACTCTCTTATATAGATTAACAGACTATAGGTCATGTATAGGTAAACACTCTTAACATTAAAGAAAATACTTCACTTTGTATAAATGTAAATTATATAATGAAATATTTGTGTTTAAAGGTAAACTCACTTATTGGAATGGAAACACACTTGCTTGGAATGTAAGTGAGAAATGTTGATTTGTTAATTTTCATAAGCTTCCTACACTTTAAGAAATAATAATTCAATAATAATTTATACATAATATAAATAACTTAAACTTGAAGTATATAAACTTAATGTTTGCACAATATAGGACTAACTCAAAAATAGTTACAAATAATTGAATATGAATATCTACCTTAATATATGGGATTGTCACAATAATTATTCATGATGGGGCCCTCCTTAATTAGACTTGGGCTTCATATCCCATCATCGACTAAACAATATTTACTTCAAATCAGCTCAATTTCATAATAATTTTGTAGCAATGCATACATTTTTATAGGTGGATTACAATAAATAATTACAAGACTTTCTCTCAATTCTCAATTGTTATTCTTAAACTATTAGTCTCTCCTAACTAAGCATACTAACAAATCATCCTTAATTAGGGGGTAAATTCTTATTCTTATTTCTCAAACTAAATAGTTTGATGAGACATAAACTAATCAATCATTTCATGCAGAGAAAAGAATCTAAACAAACTACAATTCTAGTATTGAAAAAAAACTAAAAATCATGGTTTAATAGGGAAGAAACATGTTCAAACATATTAGAAGAAATTTCCTTCCTTCTCTTAAATTATATGAATTGTTATAATTTTAACCTTGAAAGTGATCACCTAGAAGTAATTCATAAAACATGTCAGTCTTTAGAAATATTCATATAGCTCACTGATATAAGTAGTAGTTAAGTGTTACAAGTGCATCAATAATTGTTATAGGTTCAAATCCAAAAACTCAAAAGTTGAAATGGGTGTGTTAGTGCCCAAACTTTCACTAAGAAATTTGTGCCTTTTTTCGATAAGTATGTCCCTGAAAAGTTTAAATGTTGCCTCCTATACATAAATGTGTACCTGGGTTACGAAACTCTACTTTCATAGTCAAGTTATAAAATATCACTCTTGCCTTTTGAAAACCTTGTGTAATCTTGGTTCTAGCTAAAATTTAATGCTTTTATGTTTTAATGACGTTATAGTGTCCATGGTAAAAATGTCAAACTAGGAAGATAAAATAATGCTAAGTATGATGTTTTCCATTTTTGAAAAGAATATGTAGAGAAACTTTTTTAAGGTTAAATGTAATTTTACAATATTTCAAATTGAAAATGAGACATAAAAGTCCATGGGACTTTTGGCTGAGGAAAACAACTTGCAAAAATCAAGTATTAAAAGTGTAAGTTGTAAATTGTGGTCCATTCTCCCAATCCCTTCAGTCAACATGGAGGAGAAATACCATGCAAAATTAACTTTTCAATTTGCATGTTACAAATTGTTTATTAATCCCCAAACTTGTAACATGTATTTGGTATAGAATAAACATGCCAAAAGTATTTATTAAAAGTGTGATTTGTAAATTGCATGTTGAGACCTGAATCTTACTAGTTAACTTAGCATAGAAAAAGTCAACATGAGGGGATTTAAAGCATAAATTTGAATAACAAATGCAACATTGTCTTTTTTGTTATATCTCATCATTAACTTAAGAAAATTATGATTTTAATATATATCACCATCAGTTTGTTATATGTTATAATCTAAAAGTTTGCTTCTAGTCACGATTCCAATATTGTAACTAGTTTCAAAGAAAGATCAATGCCCATTTTTAAGTTCCTTTGGATTTGAGTGTTCTCTTGTTTGTAAAGGTGGAAGGTCTGAGATCATCCTTTAAACGTAACTCATCAAAGTAGTTTTCCTCACCCTTAAGTGTTCATCAAGGAAGAAGGAATCAAGTTTGGTGGCCAATTGAAGGACAAATTTCTACTGTAAAGGAATGTCTAAATTATCAAGATTATGGTAAACCTAAATTTTATTTGTTAAACTTCCTTTAATTGAAGATTATCATAGTTATCCTAATCACTCATATCCTTATAGTTTAATTTATTACTCAACACCTTCTCAACCAACTAAATCTCCTCCTAGGATTGATCCCCCATGTCCACTTCACTCACCCCCTCATAGTCCTCTATCATTTGATCTTAAACCCACCATTAACCTAGTCATGAGGCATATAGATCAGGACGAGAATGAAAATCTTGCATTCAAGATTCCCATATTTAGAGTAATTAATTTTGATGAAATGGAGGGTTAACCTAAATAAGTCCCAAATGAAGTATGGAACTACCTCCCTAAGTTTCAAGGGAACAATGTAGTGATTGGTGAGCAACATTTGAGGGATTTTCACATTATCATTGAAGATTATGAGGTTAAGCATCGATATTTTTGCATTAATCTATTTTTCACCTATTGGAATAATATGCTCATTAATGGATCAACTCCATTATCCATTGATGCATAAATTCATGGGATGAAATGAATATTGTTTCTAAAATTTATTATGGTGATAGAATTGATTCTAGGTTCCTTTTTGATGAGTTTAAAAACATAAATAATAACCCTAATGAATGTGTCTAGGACTTTAATATGAGGTTTAACAAGACTATGATGAGTCTACCTAAAATATCAAACATATTGATACAACTTACCTGATTATATACTATGATGCATTTGACAAGAAGGAAACCTATTACTTGAGGGAAAAGGCTCCTACAAACTTGACTTTGGCATTCGATATGGCCATCCAAATTGAAATTAACATAAAGGTTATGGGTAAACCTTTCAATAAGTGGGCCGATGTGAAACTGGTTAATCCTGAAAAGACTTAATCCACTAAGACAACCAACCACGAGGAGACTATGAAGACCTTGGCAACTAATGTCAAGGAAATGTCATACAAGTTGGCTAGATCTAAGAATGAGATCACTCATGGATCTACAAGTCAAGAAAGAACTCAGAATCAGAATCAAGCACAAGGGATACATTTTTTGCACATTAGAGATAATGATAGAGGGAAGAGGCCTTCTCAAAATGATAGAAATCAAAATAGAGGAGTTGAAAATAAATTTTTTGATCCATTAAATGCCAAGGTGAATGTTTTAGATTGTGGATTTGATATTGATTGGTGTGATATGTGCTTCCTCCCTCATAATCATTGTCTTACTACTAAATAAATTGATGAAGATGTAGATGAATCTGAGTCTACATCTGAAGATGATGAGATATTGATGTTTTATTGTCAAATCTCTTGAACTAAATTCTCTACCTCCACAAAATTATTGAGTGATACTATTTTTGATCAGTTTTGGAGTGCAGTCAAAAAGGTATGTGTCCCAACTTTTGAGTTTGTTTGTGATGTTAACATGACATAAGTATATGAATTACCCAATCATGATTTTGATTTTTTAAGATCCATGATTATTAAGACATATGATGGGGGAATTCCTTAAGTTAAGGATAGGCAACTGATAATTAATGCAGTAGTTTTCCAATAGAAAGAGTATAGTCTGAGAAGTAGGCAACAAGGTATTTCTTCTCAAGAGACTACACCTATAAATCTAAGGGTAGGGGATACAAGTAAGGAAGTTAAGAAAATTAAAGATGTTCTTATCTCTTCTAAATTAGCACCTACTTCCTAGGTTATCAAATAAAGAGGTGCTCCAGCCAAGAATAGGCAACCCATGTTATCTAGTATTCCTAAGGATACGAATGATGTTAGAAGAAACCCACCCTTGAAAACTATTGTTAGGATTTTTAATTCATCCTAGCCTATTCCACTTATGTCTTTGAATGAATATATTCTAGCTAAAGGTGTTTTCACCCTTTCTCCAAATACTCCTCTTCATCAGTATAGTGTGTGTGATATGGCCCTAGTATTGAGTCAATTAAAGATCATTGTCCCACTTGTTGATTTATTATGAGTACCTGAACATAGGAAGAGGGCATTTGAGTATTTAGAATTTAATGAGAATATAACTTCAAATGAAATGACTTCACCCCAAACACTCCCAGATGATGATGAATAGTTAGATGAGGTTGTAGAACCATCACCAGAGGTTTACTTGGGGACCACATTGATAAAGAGTCAGATGGATTTTGATCCATTTTACATAACCCTCTTAATCAATGGTTTGATTGTTCATAGTTATATGTTTGATTCTAGAGCCTCTTATAATGTGATGTCCCTAGGTGTTTTTAATTATCTTGGATTAAAAATAACATCAAATTTTGTCAAAAGTTATGCCATAGACTCATGAGAGGTACTAATTGTTGGAAAATTAAAAGGATTAGTGGTACAATTGGTAGTTCATCTAGGTAAGTTCTTGAATATAGACATGGTAGATGTGGACTGCATGCTTAAGTGGGGAATGTTGCTATCATGAAAATGGGTTACTAGCATGGGTGATACTGTGTAGATGGATCTATCTTATGCCACCATTGCTTTGGAGGGTAAGATGGTAAAATTTCATGTAAAGAATAAAATGCTTCATGTATTTAAAGTTTCATAAAGATCTATAAAAGAGGTGTTGTACACAAATGTGGAGTTAGGTAGCATCATTGGTAATGTGGATTTTGTTGAATAGCCTATTTTTCTTGATGATGGGTTTGATAATGAAGGTGATGTTTGGAAAATGAATTTTAATGGGGCTTGATCCAATCTTGGAAATAGAGTTGGGTTTGTATTCTATACCCTTAATGGGAAATATTTCCATTTTTATATCAAGTTGTCCTTTGAGTGCATGAATAAAAATGTTGAGTATGAGACACTCTTGCTTATTTTGAAAATTACTTATGACCATGAAATGACAAGTCTGATTGTAAAGGGTGATTTGGATCTAGTGGTTAAGCAAGTCATAAATTATGATGCCACCAAAAATAAAATTTTGAAACAATATAGGAATACTATATGGGATTTTCTAGAATTCTTTGATGCTTTCAATATTTGTTATCATGATAGAAGTTTCAAATAAGAAGTTGAAAGACTTGTAGGGTTAGGTGCTCACTTTGAAATTGAAAATATGAACCCTCACTATCAATATCAAGTGGAATTACTTTTTCTACCCTCAATCCCAGATAATATTCATCATTAGTAAGTTTTTGATGATGATGAACAAATTAGAAGGTTTCTTAATTATGAAGCTAAATTTCAAGATCAGCTGATAGACTTGGAATCCATGGTTTAGGCTTATGATGGGAAGGAAACCTTGCTTGCAAAAGATATAATTCAACTGAAGATAAACACTCTCCTTAGGGGATTGGTGAGTTTAGAATTGTATTTTGATGGAGTAGATTGAATTAAAACTCAAGACTTATTTATCTCTAAAGATGTAACTGAATGTAAATTAGATTCTCATGAAAATCCTATGAAAGTTTGGTTGGGTACTCACTTAAGTATAGTAAAAAAGTACGCTTATAGGTAACTATTGAAGAAGTATCAGGACTATGTAGCTTGTTTTTATTATGAATTGAAAGCATATAGGAAATATTTATTTCATCATGTTATCCCATTGCATCTTAATAGCAAGCCTTTCAAGAAAAAAAAAGACCTATCAACCCCATCTTGGCCACCAAGATGTTAGATGAGTTAAATAAGATAAGGGATGGTGGAATTATTCAACCTATTAGGTGCTCATCATGGGTGGAAAAATTAGTCCATATGAGAAATAAAAATGGTGACATCCGCTTATACATAGATTTATGAAAATTGAATAAAGTTTATTTGAAGGACAATTACCCCTTGCCTAATATGTATAACCTGCTACAAAGTATTAAAGGATTAGAGACATTATCCATATTAGATAGTTTTTCAAGGTATAACCAAGTTGTGGTGAAAGAATCAGAGAGACCTAAAACTTTAATTATAATGCCTTGCGGCACATATGTTTATATGAGGATGCATTTTGGGTTGATGAATGTCGATGAAATGTTTCAATGAGCTATAAATGTTGCATTTTTAGGGGTATTTAACAAGTCTATATATGTGTAACAAAATGGCATTACCATGTAAGCTAAGAATATAAGAGAACATTTAGATCATCTAGAGAAAGTGTTCATTATATGAAGGGAGTTAGACATTTCACTTAATCCTAAGAAGTGTCACTTTATAGTATAAAAAGCCAAGTTTTTGGGACATATAGTGTCTAAGGATGGTGTCATGATTGATCCTAAAAGAGTGGAAGCCATTGACAAAGTGCCTATTCTATAGTCCAAAAAATAGATTCAATCTTTCTTTAGACAAATTAACTTTGGCAGAAGGTTTGTGTCCAACTTCATAGAGATCACTTTGCCTATTACTTCTATATTGAAGAAGAACTAAACCATCAAGTGGGAGGAGAAGGCTTTGTAAGCATTCAATGATATCAAAGGAATCTTAAAGTATGCCCCTATCTTCGTCAATCCTAATTACACTAAGGAATTTGAAATATTTTCTTTTGCATCCCATAGTAATCTAGTTGTTATATTGCAAAAGAATGATAATGGTCACAAACAACCCATTGATTTATTTAGTAAATCTATGAAAAGATCTAAACTAAACTATACCATTATATAAAAGTAAGTTTTCACTCTCTTTAAGTTTGTTAAGATGTTCAGACCTTATATTCTAAGTTTGAATATTGTTGGATATTTCTCACATACAATGGTGAAGAACATCTTGACTCAAATTGAAACATCAAGCAAGATACGCAGATGGGTCAACAAGTTGTAAGAATATGATGGTGATATCTACACCACCAAGCTAGTGAGAGGGATGGATCTAACCAAGCTCATGATTGAGACTAATTTATAATTTGTTGAGGTAAACATTGTTGTTATTAATGTTGATGATCCTTTGAGTTA
The DNA here is from genome assembly GCA_037957365.1 of Torreya grandis. Classification (NCBI taxonomy): domain Eukaryota; kingdom Viridiplantae; phylum Streptophyta; class Pinopsida; order Cupressales; family Taxaceae; genus Torreya; species Torreya grandis. The sequence continues at coordinate 2,290,371 of JARHVA010001996.1, read as the reverse complement.
AATTAGCATATCTCCATGATATAAGGACATTGTTTACTACTTGCAAAATCTGAATTATCCCCTTGCTTGTTTCCCAAAATACGTATTGATTGAAGTTAATAGGCATGGAATAATCAAGATGGGGTTCTCTTGAGATGCTTGGTAGAAGAATAAATTGATGATTTTATTGAACACTTCTATAGTGGAGTATGTGTTGGTCACTTTGCACCTAAATTCATAGCTCATAAGATTCTAAGAGCTGGTTATTTTTGGTTGTCACTACCCAAGGAGGTTGCTTAAAAAGTTAAAAAATACAAGAGATATTAGCACTTTTTTGGAAGGTTGAAAGATTTTAGTTCTTTTCCCTTGCAACTTATAACAAGTGAAGGTCTATTTAGATAATGGGGAATGGATTTCATTATGGAAATCACTGATTCATCAAGCACTAGACATAAGTGGATATTGGTTACAATTGGCTGCTTCACGAAATGGGTTGAAATGGTCCTGACAAAGAAGGCCACACATCAAGTGATTATGGACTTTATATTGAATCATATTATTTGTATATTTGGTGTGCATGTTAAGGTAATTACTAATAATTTCATGAGTTTTAGAGCTAAACCTTTGGTGGCATTTTACAAAGAGTATGGGGTCACATTGACTTACACTTCCAATTAAAACCCTCAGGGGAATAGGAAAGAAAAATCTAGTAATAAGTACTTGCTCAAACTTATTAGATAAACTTTGGAAGAAAACAAGAAGAAGTGGTGTGATTATTTGAAGTTTACATTATGGGATAACATAAACATGCCTAAAAGAGCTATAGGAAAAATCCATTTTGAGCTTGTTTATGGAGCTCAAGTTATTTTTCCTATAAATTTGCATTTGCAAACCTATCAGTTCATGCAACAACTAGAAGAAGATGATGAAATTAACCACTATGAAAGTATAATCAACCATATTATTGAGCTTGATGAAACTAGAAGACAAGATCATGAGAGACACCTTAATTTCAAGGAAAGACTCAAAATTATATTTGATAGAAAGGTTGCTCCAATAAATTTCCAAGTAGGTGATCTAATTTTACTTTGGGATAGAAAGCATGGAGAGAAAGACAAGCATGTCAAATTTGATGCCTTATGAATGGGCCCTTATTCTATTAACTACAGAATTGGGGAACACATTTTCTTCTTGAAAGACCTAGATAGTGAGATATTGGAGCTGCTAGTTAATGTTATATCTTGACTAAGTTTATGATAGTGTACATTAAGGTATAATGTATAGTTTTATTATTTTTTTCCCCTCTATTTTGGGACTTTTTTGTATATTTCCTTTTATTGTTTCTTATCATGTGTTCATTTTTAGATCCTCCTAGTCTATTTTTGTCTATTTACCCCTGTCTAATTATGTTTTTGTTGGTGTTTACTAAGAAATTACTAATGTTTTGACTCTATGTCCTAAGGGATTGGACCCTGGTCTTATTGTTTGGGATTCTTTACACACCCAAAAGGGGTTTACATCCTTGGGTGAGATCTAGTATTAGTTCCTAAACTTGCACTAAGCAATTTGTGACTTATTTTCAAGATGTAAGTCCTTGAAAAATTTAAATGTTTCCTCCTATTCATAAATGTCTATCTATATTTTTAAACTCTACATTCATAGTCAATTTAAAAAAATCCCACTAGTGCCTTGTGAAAACCTTATGTAATCTTGGTTCCAGCTAAAATATAACATTTCTATGTTTTAATGACATTGTAGGGTCGATGGTAAAAATGCCAGGCTAGGAAGATAAAATAATGATAACTATGATTTTTTTTGTCTTCAAAAATAATATGTAAAATAATAATTTTAACTTTAAATGCAAGTTTTCAATATTTCAAATTGAAAATAAGACATGAAATTTTGTAGGACTTTTGGCTAGGGAAAACAACTTGAAAAAATCAAGTATTAAAAGTGTAAGTTGTAAATTGTGGTCCACTCTTCAAATCCCACTAGTCAATAGGGAGGATAAACACCATGCAAAAAAATTCAATTTTCAAGTTGCAAATTGTATACTAATTCTCCAAACCTAGAGTATATATTTGGCAAAGAAGCAACATGCCAAAAGTAGTTAACAAAAGTGTAATTTGTAAATTGCATGCCCAAACCTAAAACCCATCGATCAACTCAACATAATAAAAGTCAACTTGAAGGGATTCAAAGTGTAAATTTTAATGCCAAATGCATCTTTTCATTTTTGAAAATTACAAATTACATATTAAGTTCCCTAGTCCATAGTGGAATTGTAACTTAAGATTGCAAGTTATGAAATTGTAAATATACAGCTAAATTCTATATTTACACCAACATGTAAAGTTGTAGTTGGGGTCCAAAATTTTGCCATGCAAAGTTGTAAAATTTTAAAAAAGAGCTAAAGTCTTACATAAGGAAAAAGGAGAAATAAATGCATAGGACTTCATAAAGTTTGGTATCAACCCTAAAAAACTCAAAGGCAAAGTAGAGAATGTGGAAAGGCATGTTGAATTAAAAATGCAAAAAGATAAAATGAGCTCAGTATTACATTTTTCAATATTTGGCTTGTATTGAAAACCTTCATGGAAGAAATGTGTTGAAGGGATTATGAGGCCAAGATGGGCCAATAGAAGGAGATTTTTTGAATGATTATGGATATTTAATTTCTTCCATCATAGTTGTAACAATCTAATGCCATCATTACAAATCATGGAACACTCTTTAGTTTGCACAAAAACAAGGGTAGTTGTCCACAAGTTATCATATTTGCAAATGATTAATGAGAAAGCATGGCCAAGCAGTTTCATAAGAAGACAAGGAGTTTTTTTTCCAAAGGAATATTATCCATCAAGCCCAAATTCAATGGATTTATAACCAATGAGATCAAGGGTTTGTTAACACACTTTGTTATTACATGGACATGAAGTTACTAGATTGATTTCCTTATAAGATATGAGCTTCTAAGTATGATCAAGGGAATTTTCTAGCTAGAGCATCTCAAAGGAATATTCTAGGTGAGAGAGTTGTATAATTTAAGAGGGTCTATCCTCTTTGTAAGGTTGTTGATTTTCTTAGGTCTTAGGCTATTTTCATTTATAGGATCCTTGTTGTGTGTATTTTATTTCTCTTTATAAGGTGGTTGTAACTATTTATCCATTAGTAAGCTATGATAACATGTATAATTCTCCCCTATATCAGAGTAAAACCACCATGCTTCTCCCCATGATCACATTCTAAACAAGAAAACATGTAAGATCTAATTTCAAGTTAATATAAAATAACTATGATTTATATTATATCTTATCATTGAAATGTAATAATATATTATTCATTCTCTATTAATTGGGTATTTAGTTTTATGCTTATCAATGGTGGTTATTCTGGGCATATATCTAGGTTGTAAATTCCTTTCTACATCATGATTTGGGAATAAGTTATTCATAACCTTTTAAGAACATCTTTGGTTTATGAATTTAATGGGAAAAAGTGTTTGAATCTCTACTTGAAATTTATGCTTTAGGGTTTCAAATATCATCTAAATATTTTCATTAGATTGACACCAATGGATGCAAATCATTTCTAATAATTTCCTTAGTTTGTCTTTCAGTCTTCTACATTTGTTGAAAATAGATGATGCCATGCCTATTGAAGGAGTTCTTACTATTTTAAAACCACTACACCACTCTTTTATATTTACCTAACTCATCCTACCCTACCCTACCCTACCCTACAAATAATATACCTTGTTGAACATTTTAAGTGTTATTTGCCCACAGATCCATCAATATTATAAATATTGAATGTAGCTATGTTTTTCTCTTTAAATCACAACATTACAATATTCCATTTGGCCCTATATTTTTGAAAATTTCTTTATAAATTAAGGTCAAAATCACACTATTATATGTCTTTAGTAGCTTGTGTTTGACTTAGAGCTTTTGTTCATTTTGTATGATAACTCTTCTCGAGTGGAGTGAACAAGTTTCGTTATGACCTAATTAGATTTGTGTTTTGTGTGTTCCAATAATCCCCATGTATATTTAACTATAGTATCCCTCCATGAGAAAAATCTACCCCATAGGTCCTCTCATCTTGGTTCAGGTAAAGCCAGAAGTAGCAAGGAGCTAACCATACCCTCTATCAGTGTCTTCTAGTCATTATCTACGTTTAGTCTATCCTGATGCTAAACCATTCCCTCATTATAATGACATATTTTTTGTTTTACCATCCATGTTTTCCATACTACCCAAGTGTGCAAGGTTGAGTGGAAGAGGTGTACAACTATGAACCAATAGGGTGGAAATCAATGACTTAATAGTTTTTATGAGTACTTGGTTTGTTCACAAAATATATATATAATTTGCATTTACTTGATTAATGATATCAAAAATATGACCATATAAATAAATTCCATTATTTATCTAATAAATAATCAAGTTATACACAAAATTTTAACATAAATACAATATATATATATATATAGAGAGAGAGAGAGAGAGAGTTCTTATATAACAAAAAAGGGATTACATGAGATGAGTGCAAGATACAAAATTTAAGATTTAGGAGGATAGGAAAATGTTTCTAAGGGGGTAAATTAGGAAAATTATCAAGCTCATAAATATGGTTCCAAAAATGAGGCACTACGATCTCCAATAATTAATGAACATCTAAAAAGGTATTACATGTGACTAGATTTTACATGAATTTTTATAACACATACCATTTAAAGTAACAAATGGTCAACATGAAAGATAAAAATATTGTCTCTAAAATTTTCAATGACTGTAATAAATTGGATGTCTTAAACTAAACTAAATCACATGATCTAGGTAATAAACATACATACTATTAAATTGATAGCATAATTCTATCATCATCAAATCTAAGTGAAAGGAGGGCACACCCACTCATGGGTTAATGTTACTTTTATGTATGAAATAAAGTACCGTATCTTCAATGTCATCATAATTAATAGGAATCCCACTCAAATAGGTATCACCAACATGGCATTATGTTCCTATACTAGGAGATGAGGATGACACACACTATACTTAATGTAACTCACTCTATCTTGGATAAATCAATCATATAAATATCCTCCACAATTAGGAAGGAACACTCAAACCTTATATATAATGAAGAAAAACATGTCCTTCACAAGGATCCCTACCAACAAGGTCTCCTATGAATCACTAGTTTATTAAATATAAGGGTGTTTTCAATATAGAGAATTCAAAGAAAGGGATCATAATTTCAAAGGGTTTGATGACCATAATGTTTGGATGTCAACCTCAAAACTAGATCCATATACCTTGGGTATTAATAAAACATGAAACAAGATGTAGTAATATGACTCTAACATACTCATGACTTGATGAATTTGTTGATCCCACTTATTCAATGTCAAATGCCACACAAGGCATGCATGTTCCTATCCAACCATCATTGATGCCAAACCCAATAGAAATTCACTCTAGTGTGTCGATACCAATATGGAATATCTCACTAAGGCAAATAAGATAAGGATCACTCACCATAAGGATAGGTGAAAATAATATGATCCATATGAGGCTCCTTATCAAGGCCTTTTATGTGGAATCATCAGTCCATGATAACAAGTGGTTACAATATCATGAAACACTCATATATGTATGTGGCTAATTTAATGCCAAAATAAATTCATAACACAAAAAAGGCTCTTGGTTGCTTGTGTCAACCAAGCATGTTCTTAAGGTCTCTGTAACCCTTAATAGTCCTATCAAGATAGTCCTTCTAGCCTAAGGAGGTACCAAGTGAAAATTTTATTAGGAACTACTAATAAGAAAAATTTGGCACTAATGAGAAATAGATTATCTTAAAAATAAGGCATCCTAATCCATTCCTAAACACATCATTATGGTGATAGAAACATCATGAAATGCTAAAGCATACTCCACCTGAGTGGCAAGGTTATGTTTACTCAAAATGGGTGGTCATTGAAATTAAAGAGACCAATCTTGACCCTAAGTCAACATGACACTCTAAGGCCCATCCATGAAAAACCAAATATATCCTAAGATACCAAGGCCAAAATATCATAAGGACTATCTCCAAGTTCCTTAAAGATATAATTTGTAGGCCTAAGGTGATAATAAAGTCACATCAATCTATCACACAATGACTAACTCATGAGCTAGCAACCACTTAAGCTGCATGGCCATCTTGTCTTCCCAATACTTGGATGGAGTCTTTTTTCTGAGCATTTACCAAATCATAACCACTCTCCTCTCCTACATGGGTGGATGTCTAAAAATTATTGACATGGATCTCTCATTTGTAGAGACCAAAATAATAAACTAAGATCAAGATTCGAGCCTCTATACTAAATACAACATCAAAATTGGTCATGTCAAGGGATAAAGTATTTAAAGGTCTTAGGTGAGACTCTTCCATCTCTACTACAATCAGTGAGCATCACACAAACTATCCCTATGTGGAAGAACCTTTCACAAGGCATTTTATGATCTCATATTATCAAGCGAAAGCCACAAAAACATATTTGATCACAAATACTGCCACTGAGTGGTCACCAAGCTTCTATTATATGGCCCAAATATTACATATTTCCCTTTACATTAGATTCCTATGAAACCCTTATGTGTATTGTGCCTACCTTCTCAATAAGACATATTACATAATTAAGGACACACATCAGTTGAATGCAAAAGAAGCGATATCAAACAACAATCCCCTAGAGCTCTCAATGTTTAAAGCATGCTTTAATACCACAATGTCATGCCCAATATTTCATATGATGAAATCCATAAAAAAAAATAGGCCAAATTGGTTTTGAGAATGTACATTAGACATTCTAGAAACCCAAACCCCACCAAATATCCAACTACATGGTATGTTATCTACAATGTGTCAAAATAAACACATGTGCATAAATGACATGAATTATAATGTGAAAATAGATGCATATTTATTTTGTAACCATGTCAGCCTATTGTCTTTATTATGATTACATGCCTTTAGATTCTTTAAAAATACCCCATGACCCTAGAGTTTAAACTAAAAAATCAAATAAAATGAGGTGGGTTCAAGAAACCACTGACTAAAATAATTTTTCCTAACTCTCAACAGGGTTGACATAGGTTCTCAATTGATTATTACCAATAACAAGGCCAAGTTCACACCTTACATCACAAAAATAATTATATTTTAAAGTGCCTAACAAAAATATATGTTATAGTCTTCATATGACCTCAAAAAGGGTCTAAAACATATTTTATTAGCTATATGAGGATGGAGCATCCCATCTCATTTATTAGATCATTTCTATCTCGACCATTTAATTAGAACATGATGAGGAAATGATAGGAATGTTTATGGAAGTCAATAAAGGTTTCAAAATTCACTTTTTATGTTCAATTTAATATTTTTAAAAGAAAAAGTAAGGTTTGGAGGATGATTTGTTAATAATCACCCCTATTAACCTTCCTCACATCTACTTGATTGTCATCTAAGGAGTTCTCAAGCTTTTGTAAAAAAAATCAAATTATTCCATATTACATTTATATCTCAATAGAAAATGTATTAGGTTTATTATGCATGTGCCTATCTTTTTAGAATGTCTTCATGAGGTCTTAAGCTCTCATAGTTTTTGAATAGATGTTTGGGAGCTTCAAGCTCCTTCATAGCCATTAGTTATCACCAATGTCTAGGTGAAGGAAGTACAATTTATTTTTAGTATCATATTAAAAAATATTTTCTTATGATAGAGTATGAAAATAATATATGTTCCTTTTGGATTCAACCCATACCAAAGTTCTTAAGAGCCTATAAAAGTTATTATGGCTAAAATTGACTCCCTTTAAGAACAAGGCCAAAACTAAAAAATTTCCATGTTTCACATACTAATTTTTTTTCCATGTGGAAGAGGGAAAAATATTATTGGTGTCCCCTTTGGGTCACCCCAACCTTAGGCCTTTTATCTTCCCTAATCACCTGTATAAAATTATATATTTATTAATATAAATTTTTTGGTCTTGATAACAATATACATACACATACGATAAAATGAAAATTTGTATAAATTTAAATAATATAATATAATAAAATATCAAAAAAATAAAATTAAAACATCAACCAAATAAACCATGTGGAGGAAATTAAGTGTGGTCAACCAAGGTTGACTGGCACATAGGAAGCAGAGCAACCCATGTGGCTTATGTAAAGATGAACCATCATCAGCTATATACCTTTCACATGGATTAAATGTGGTATATCGAAATGGATTAGACCCCAAACCACATCCTCTAGCCACTTTGAACCTTAATAACATATCTCACAGTCATATGGGTGATTATTTACTTAGGGCCTAGGTTAACCCTAGAAATAGGGTATTGCCCTATCCTTCTAGGGCATGTGTATTTAAAAAGTGTCTTATAGAGTCCCAAATTTATAAAATCCAATACAAAACAAAAAACAAAAAAAATTGTTGGGATCAAAAAAATCCTGCTTCATTCTAAAATTATTCTAGCACTTATTCTACCTTGCAAAGTGTGTAAATGAATTCTTTGATAACAGGGTATTCCCCTTAAAAATTGATGACTTTAAAAAGATAGATCCTAAAATGACTCTTTGAAGTGAAATTAAATTTTGACATAGTAAATTTTTTGAATAAATTAATTTATGGAGGTTTAGCTAATGTTTTATGTAGATAAAAATTACAAAACTAAAAACATCTTCTTTAAGTCCTTAAGCTCTTTAATAAGAATTTCATGAATTTCCAAGAAAACTATTAACTAGTATTTCATTTTGCATAAAAGAACATGTGTTTTAATAAGTCAATAGAAAATATAATATTTTATTTTCTTTAGTAAATTTTTTCTTTTCATTCATAATCCATTACAATTTGCCTTTAAGAGATACTGGAGATTCCAAAAGCTATTTATAAATCTTCCTCTTAGAAAATGGTAATCTTCCTTTGGAGAAATACATATGTTTTCCTATATGCAAATGTGTAGGCTGATAGAGATATGTTCTATTGTATTTCACTTAAACCTCTTCATACCTTTACCTAATGTACTAGAAGTCATATTGCATCTGGGATTGTGTGTGAAATACTAGGCAAAAATGTGAATCCTTGATAAGCTAAATTAATTTTTTGTATGTATGTATTTTTATGCATTGTGTGGATTTATTTAAGGTAACTTCGTAAAAATGAGGATTGATGAATGATATAGATACTTGATGACATCATATAGATGGCAGGTGTATTTTTTCCTTCCTACTTGTTGAATTATATTTGATGTATAAAATGTTGACCTATCACCTAAGTGTGTTATTATTTTCTATTATGATGTTATAATCTATCATTTTGACCATTAAACTCTGAAAAAATATTCTATAAAAATAAAAAAATATATGGTAACTCTAAAATAAATAAATAAATTCTTAGACACAGAGCCCATCTTCTTTACTTTAATATTTATTTTTTTGGTAAATTGAATGAAGATCCGGTTGATGTTTTTTATTTTTATCTTTTTTAACTTGTGGGGTTGATACTCAAATTTGTGAGTTTGTTTTTTGATCCAAACATTTCAACCAACTACCTTGTTTTTATAACTACATCATATTTTTTTAATATACAAAGGCATAATCATGTATTATTCTACCAAGGTTCATTTTTTTCTATCAAATCAACATATATCTAGGATAGTAAAGAAGAAAGAGAGGAATAATAAGCATAGTGAATATTTTGTAGCAATTGTATATACGTTAGACATAAGCTACTAATAATAAAGAGTATAGGGCAACATGTGATGAATGAGCTTGAACAATATAAATAGAAACCATAGGGAGATGATCTATTTTGTAATCAATTTCACTGTATGGTCTAAAATTCAACCGTATGTTTTAATTCAGATGTGTTAAGGATTCACTTTTAAAATCAATGCGTGAGATTAGCTTTATAAACATACCATTATAACCAAATTTTGTGTCATTCACTTGGTCTTCACTTGTTGATTTACTTATTACGTTTTTTTTTAATAAATATCAAATACACTAATACCCTCATCTATCAACCATGATCTACCACCCCCACCTTACTCACCATCATATCTAATGCAAGAGAGATCAAAATAAGATCACATATTCATCTTGAATCACTCCCTCATGATCCTTGATTACTCCCTCATTGACCCTCACTATGCCTTATCATCTCTAATAGCTCACTCCTTGTCCCTCCTCATCCCTTATCACTCCCTAATTGACCCTCACCATCCTTCATCATCCTTAATCACTCCCTTATCATCCCTAATCACTCCCTTATTAGCCTATACCATCCCTAATCATTTATTCATCATCCCTAATCACTCCCTCATAATCCCTCATCATCTCTAATCACTTGTTTATTAACCCTCACCATTCATCATCATTTACAATCACTCCCTCGTTTCTCCTTACTATCCCTCATGATGCAGAGCTCTATTGCATACTCTGCTTGTCTAAGCTCTATTGCATATCCACCTAGATTTCATTGTATATTTTATTACTTGATCTCTATCTTTGGACCCTATATACACTTCAAATTCACATTTGTATTTTATTCATTTCATTTATTCTCACCATTCTTTGGATGGTCTCACTAAACTTTGTATTATATTCTCCTTAATCAATGCATTCAATCTCTCTTGCTTTGAGATTATCCCCTTAATATTCTATATGCATTATAAAAATTTGGATCAAAACTTGCCTCTAGTTCCTTAGGCTTTAACGGGGCTCTAAAAAACTTCCTTACACTCCTTCGAGTTATCTCTAACTTCTTGTCAACCCTACTTAACTTCTCAACACAATCCATATAGCATACACCACCTCTTACTCTGTCATAGACTCTTCTTATATGGACTCAAATCAACCTCATTTATGGATACCCTATAATATATCCCATATCTTCACAAATTTTTAGGCTTTTTTTCAACTATTTGATACCTTTTTTTTGCTCTTTGTACTCTTGGATTAGGTCTTTAGGTTTCATTCTACCCTATGTACCACACAGTCCTCCCCATTTATACTTATCCTTACTTAAACAACATAAAAACACTATATTATGTTTTTTCATGTTGAAATTAAAAAATTCACCAAATTTCATGAATTATTGACAGTTATAATTCCTAAGAACTCACTTTGAAAGTATAAACCATAATACAGGGTTTGGACTAGTTTTACAAAACTAAGGATAAAAATGAGATTTAAATCTTCCAAAGGAATTTATAATGACTTTGAATATTTTATTAGTTATTATTTAAACCTATAAATTTTTTCCAAGTGCTATATTTCCATTTTTAAAGCTATAGTAGATTGACTTAACCAAATTTAAATAGACTTTTTACTCGGTCAAAGTTCTATAGTAATCCGAGAAGAGGTTATTTGTTCTAATTCATTCCAAAAATGGTTATAAATCAACATGAATGTTTAAATTCATCTTAAAAATGTTTAAAATTTTTAAAAAACCAATGCCTTGCATCTATAACACTCAATTTGCCAATTTCCATGAGATACCACTTTGACTGTGTTAAGTTTATTGATGACTACAAGACTATGTTGGTTTATTTTTTCCCATCCAAATATATGAAATATACTTGAAAGAATATAATACTTAATTATCATATTATAATAAACTCACCAACATATACATTTTAATGTTCACTCCAATATATTCATATACTTAACACATATATGTATACTTAGAAATTTTGCTCATAGAAGATAGGGTTGTGTTGTTTAACATAGAATATCCTTAGAAAAATAACAACATACAATGTTTAAATACTATTAATTAATTATTATGTCAAGTTAATAACTACACATACATTCCAAAATCCCACCAAATAGAATCTCCTCTTCCACAAGACTCTGACCTTCACTCAGATTTCAAGGCATAGTTTGTAAAAGAATAGGGTATATAGTTTATAATTTGAACATTCAAAAGATTTGAAACTCAAATGAAAAATTCTATAATCACCATCAATAAAAGGTGTTTTAAAATTACCACTCACACCAATATAACAAATAACTTGTTACTAATCATATTTCATGATCATGCACACTATCAACTATCTTTGCACATATTCAAGAAGATGTAGGGTCTGTTTACATTATTGTCTACAAATAATCAAAACTTATCTTTATTCACTTATTTGGTTTTATTTACATTCATCCTTTATAATAATACCCCCTCTAGATCTATTGAATTTGACTTTGAATATAAAATAAGACATCAACAAGACTCTTATTACCATATAACCATCAACTGAATTCTAACTTCTTTTGTATGTTGAGAGTGTCCTAAACTAACTTAAATATTAACATATTTCTAAAATATGAGTTTAGTTATATGTGTTATAACATCCTAAAATCCTTGCTAAATTATAACCACACCAAATTTAATGTTGGACTTCTTGAAACAATATTGAAGTCTCTATGAAATTTAAAGAATTCAACTGAAATATTTGGTGGGAAAGTCCAATACAACTCTAATTCAAAATTGACATAAAACTAGTAACTTATAAAGACTCCTACATACTTATTATGACCTTGAACATCTTATAAAGACTCAAAACATGTAAACTAGATCACTATTTATATTGGGTAGTGATGCTCATGCATCACCTTATCATCCCTAATCACTGCTTCATCATACTTCATCATCTCTAATTACTCATTCCTCATCCTCATCTCCCCTAATCACTCCCTCATTAATCCTCACCATTTTTCATCATCCTTAATCACACCACCATCCTCCCTAATCACTCCCTCACTAACCCTCACCATCCCTCATCATCCCTATTAACTCTATCATCATCTCTACTCAATTCCTCATCATCCATCCTCATCCTTAATCACTCCATCCAATACCTTGATGCTAGTATTTTTTGGGGGTTTAACAATGTTATAATCTACAATCGGAGAGTTGAGTGCTAGATTAAAATATAAGACTTGGTGATCAAAATGATGTGGAGGCAAATTTTAAACATAAATATTTAACACCTATGAAAAAATATGGGCCTATTAGAAATGATGTAATTCACAATTAAAAATCCATCAGAAAAAGAGAAGCAAGTAAAACCACCATAGCACCAAAAATGGGTAGTAAATACATGAGGATCACCAAGCTATGTGATTTCCTGAAACCAATCAATTGCTTTCCATATGAGGATATATTATGATCTAAATAATTATATTTAAGGCCTTATATTTGTATGTATATTTATTGAGTCATCATACCAGAGAGTGAAAAATAATTTTCAAATGATTAGAACAAGTTTTCCAAGAGTGGAAAGTGGTGGTTAATTTATAACTTTAATATTCAATCCAATGAAGAGATTCACACTATGAGCTCTCTACTTGTACATCTCAAGAAGTGGGTACAAGTTATCTAGCACTATAAAAATTTAAGTAGATAATAGATTATGAACCCAATGATATGGTCAATATTAAAAATATCTATACTTCCCCCAATAATAAATTATATGAATTAAAAATATTATTTCATAAATTTAGATCAATGGTGAGACAATACACTCCATCATTTCTAATGAAATTCAAATTAATTTAATTTCTCCTAAACCATACTTTAAAAAATTGAACTTGAAATTTATACATCATCCATAACCATATGCTAGTGTATGGTCTAGTGTAGGCCTTTAGAAATGGATCACCTAGGAGTATCACTTGGTGTAAAATATCAAACTTTTTAAAGATACAATCCTTTGTGGCATCTCACCATTTTAGGTGTGTGATGTTTTACATGTGGTAAACCATGTATTTACTATTGACATGTAGTCTATGAAGTAAATATTTGAAATTTTATGATAGATTGTCATGATTTGAAATACCTTATATCATAGTTAATATGTTGTGACTTGTTTATATAGTTATTTTTACTTTTTTTTGCCGTGTGTTCATTTTCAAATCCTCCTAATCTATTTTTGTCAGTCTACGCTTGTCTAAATAAGTTTCCATTGGTGTTTGATAATAAATTGCTGATGTTTTGACTTTGTGACCTAAGGTATTGGCACCTAGTCTTGTTTTTTGGGGTTCTTTGCACACCCATAGGGGGTGTACATCCCCAGGCAAGAGCCAGTGTTAGTTTCCAAACATGCACTAAGTAATTTGTGACTTATTTTCAAGATGTAAGTCCCTAAAAAGTTTAAATGTTGCCTCTTATTCATAAATGTGTATCTGGATTATGAAACTCTAATTCCATAGTCAAGTTATAAAAATCCATCTCTTGCCTTATGAAAACCCTATGTAATCTTGGTTCCAACTAACATATAATTTTTTTATGTTTTAATGACATTGCAGGGTTGATGGTAAAAATATTAGGATAGGAGAATAAAATAATGATAAGTGTGATGTTTTTTGTCTTCCAAAATAATATGTAGAGAAAAAAAATTAAGTTTAAATGCAAGTTTGCAATCTTGCAATTTGAAAATAAGATAGGAAAGTTCACAAGAATTTTAGCTAGGGAAAACAACTTGCAAAAAGCAAGTATTAAAAGTGCAAGTTGTAAATTATGGTCCACTCTTCAAATACCACCAATCAACATGGAGGAGGAACACCATTCAAAAACAAATTTTCAATTTATAAGTTACAAACTGTATAATAATTCCCCAAACCTAAAAAAATTATTTGGCAGAGAAGCAACATGCCAAAATTAGTTAGTAAAAGTGCAAATTGTAAACTCAACATATAAGAGTTAACCTGATGGGATTCAAAATGTAAATTTTAATGCTAAATTCATCTTTACATTTTTTCAAATTGCAAATTACATATGAAATTCCTAAGTTTGTAGTAAAACTACAACTTCAGATTGTAAGTTGTGAAATTACAAATGTACAATTGAATTCTATATTTCTACCAACTTGTAAAGTTGTAGTTGGTGTCCAAAATCCTGCCATGCAAAAGAGGTGTAAAATTGAAAATAAGAGATCAAGTCCTACGTAAGGAAAAAAGAGAAATAAATGTATAGGACTTCATAAAGTTGTGTAACAACCCTAAAAATATCAAAGGCAAAGTAGAGATGTGAAAAGGCATGTTGAATTAAAAACACAAATAGGTAAAATGAGGTAAGTATTACATTTTTCAATATTTAGCTTGTATCAAATACCTTCATGGAAGAAATGTGTTGCAGGGGTTGTGAGGCCATGGTGGGCCATTGGAAGGAGATTTTTTGAATGACCATGGATATTACACTGCTTCCATCATAGCTAGAGCAATCCAATGCCATCATTACAAATCATGGAATAATCTTTGGTTTGCACAAAAATAAGGGTAATTATCCACAAGTTTTCATATTTCTAAATTATTAATGGGAGAGCATGGACAAGTAGTTTCATAAGAAGATAAGGAGTTTGTTTTTCTTCCAAAGTAATTTTCTCCCTCAAGCCCAAAGTCAATGGATTTACAGCCAAGGAGATCAATGTTTTATTAACAAACTTCATCATTACATGGATAATTAGTAACTAGAATTATTTCCTTGTAAGGTATGAGATTCCAACTATGATCAAGTAAATTTTCTAAGGAATATTCTGGATGAGAGAGTTATATAATTTAAGAGGGTCTATCCTCTTTTTACGGTTATTGTTGGTTTTCTTAGGTCTTAGGCTCTTTTCATTTTCAAGATCCTTTTTATGTGTATTATGTTTCTATTTTTAAGGTGGTTACAACTGTATAGCCAATAGCAAGCTATGAAAACATGTATATGTCTCCCTATATCATAGCTATAATACATGATCACATTCTAAACAATAATACATGTAATATTTAATTTCAAGTTAATATAAAATAGCTATGATTTATATTTTATCTTATCATTGAAATGCAATACATGCCCTATTATTTGGGAATTTAGTTTTATGCTTATAAATGGTGGTCATTCTAGGTATAGATCTAGGTTATAAATTCCTTTATGCATTATGATTCAAAAATATGTTGCTCATAAACTTTTAGGGACATCCTTTTTTTATGAATCTAATGGGATAAAGTGTTTGAATTTGTAATTATAGTGTATGCTTTAGGGTTTCAAATATCATATAAATATTTTCATTACATTGGCACCAAAGGATGCAAATCATTCATGATAGTTTCCTTAGCTTGTCTTTCAATCTTCTACATTTTTTGTAAATTAATGATGTCATACATGTTGAATTATTTCTTTCTATTTGAAAACCAACACATGACTCTTTTATATCTACCTAACTCATCCCACCTACCCTACCTTGTAAATAATACACCTTGTTAACTATTTTAAGTGTTATTTGCCCACAGATGCATCGATCTTGTAAATATATAATGTATCTATGTTTTTATATTTAAATCATAACATTATAATCTTCCATTTTTCCCTCTATTTTTGAAAAATTCTTTAGAAATGAAGGTTTTAATCACATTCTTATATGTCTTTAGTAGCTTGTGTTTAACTTAGAGCATTTGTTCATTATGTGTGATAACTCTTCCTAGTGGAGTGAATAAGTTTGATTATGCCCTAATCATATTTGTGTTTTGTGTGTGCCAATAATCCCCATGGATATTGAACTCTAGTATCCCTCCATGCAAGCAAGCTAACTCATAGGTCCTCTCACCTTGGTTCAGGCAGAGTTAGAAGTAGTAGAGAGCTAACCATACTTTCTATCAGTGTCTTCTAGTAATTATCTATGTTCAGTCCATCTAGATGCTAAACCCTTCCCAAGTTATAATGACATATTTATAGGTTTACCATCCATGTTTTCCATACTACCCAAGTGTGCAAGGTTGAGTGCAAGAGGTGTACAACTATGAACCAATAGGGTGGAAATAAATAACTCAATAGTTTTATGAGTACCTGGTTTGTTCACAAAATATATTTGAAATTTGCATGTACTTGAATAATTATAGTGAAAATATGACCATAGAAATGAATTTCATTATTTCTCCCATAAATAATCAATTTAAACATAAAATATTAACATAAATACATTATATATATTGAGTTCTTATATAACAAAATGGGGATTACATGAGATGAGTCCAAGATAAAAAAAATTCAAGCTTTATGAGGATGGGAAAATGTTTCCAAAGTGGTAAATTATGAAAATTATCAAGCTCATCAGAATGTCTCCAAACATAAGGCACTACAATCCCCAAGAATAAACATACATCCAAAAAGGTATTACATGGGACTATATTTTACATGCATTTTTACAACACATACCATATAAAGTAATAAATGGTCAACATGAAAGATAAAAGGATTAACTCTAAAATTTTCAATGAACCTAATAGATTGGATGCCATAATCTAAACTAAACCACATACTCTATGTAACAAACATACATACTATTAAATTGATAGCATAATTCTATCATGATCACATCTAAGGGAAAGGAGGGCACACCTGCTCATGGGTTAATGTTACTTGTATCTCTAAAATAAAGTACCCTATCTTCAATTCCATCATAATTAATAGGAATCCCACTCAACTAGGTATCACCACCATGGCATGGCGTTCCTATACTAGGAGACAATGATGAGACACACTACACTTAATGTAACTCATTCTATCTTGGACACATTAATCATAGAAATATGTTCCATAATTAGGAAGTTACACTTAAACCTTATAAATAATTAAAAAAAGCATGTCCTTCACAAGGATCCCTACCAACAAGGTCTCCTCTGAAGCACTAGTTTATTAAATACAAAAGTGTTTTCAATATAAAGAATTCAAAAAAAGGGATCATAACTTTAAAGGGTTTGATGACCATAATGTTTGGATATGAACCTCCAAACTAGATCTATATGCATTGGGTATTAATAAAACATGAAACAAGAGGTAGAATACCACTCTAACATACTCATGAATTGATGAATTTTTTGATCATGCTTATTCAATTTCAAATGCCACACAACGTATGCATGTCCCTATCTAACCATCATTGGTGCCCAAACCGAATAGAAATTCACTCCAATATGTGGATACCAACATGGCATATCTCACTATGATAAATAAGATAAGGATCACTCACCATAAGGATAGGTGAAAATAATATGATCCATATGAGGATCCCTAAAAAGGCCTTTTATGTATAATCATTGGTCCATGACACAAAATGGTTAAAAAATCATGCCACACTCATATATGTATGTGGCTAATTTTAATCCAAAGCACATTCATAACACAAAGAGGCTCTTGGTCTGTTGTGTTGACCAAGCATGTTCCTAAGTTCTATGTAACCCTCAATGTTCCTATCAAGATAAGCTTTCAGGCCTAAGGAGATACCAAGTGTAAATGCTACAAGGAACTACTAACAAGAAAAATTTAGCACTAATGAGAAATAAATGATCTCAATAAGAAGGCATCCTAATCCATTCCCAAACACATCACTTATGGTGATAGCAACATCATGAAAACCTAAAACATAATCCACTTGAGTGGGAAGGTTATGTTTACTTGAAGTGGGTGGTCATTTAAATTAAAGAGACCAATATTGACCCTAAGTCCACATGAAACTCTAAGGCCCATCCATGAATAACCAAATATATCCTAAGATTCCAAGGCCAATATATCATAAGGACTATCTCAAAGGTCCTCAAAGATATAATGTGTATGCCTAAGGTGATATAAAAGTCACATCAATCTAACACACATCGACTCACTCGTTAGCTAGTGACCACTTACACCTCATGGCCATCTTGTATTCCCAATACTTAGATGGATATTTTTTCCAAGCCTTCACCAAATCATAACCACTCTCCTCTTCTAGATGGGTGGATTTCCAAAAATTATTGGCATGGATCTTTAAGGTGCACAGACCAAAATAATAAACTAAGATCAAGGGTCGAGCCTCTATACTAAATCCAACATCAAAATTGGTCATGTAAAGGGATAAATTATTCAAAGGTCTTGGGTGAGACTCTCCTATCTCTACTCCAATGAGTGATCATCACAAAAACTATCACTATGTTGAAGAACCTTTCACAAGACATTTTTTGATCTTATATTATCAAGTGAAAGCTACACAAATATATGTGATCATAAATAATCTCATCGAGTGGTCAACAAGCATCTATTATGTAGCCCAAAGATTACATATTTCCATTTCCATCAGATTCTTATGAAACTCTTCATGTGTATTGTGTCTACCTCCTCAATAATATGTTTTACATAAGTAAGGACACACATAAGTTTAATGCAAAAGAAGTGATATCGAACAATAATCCCCTAGAACTCTCAATGTTTAAACCATGCTGTGATACCAAAATGTCATGCCCAATATTTCATATGATTAAATCCATTAAAAAATAATCCAAATTAGTCTTGAGAATGTACAATGGCCATTTTATGAACCCAAACCCCACCAACTATCCAATTACATGGTATGGTATGTATAATGTGTCAAAATAAACACATGTGCATAAATGACATAAATTGTAATGTGAAAATGGATGCATAGTTACTTCATAACCATGTCATCCAATTTTCTTTATTAGGATTACATGCCTTTAGCTTCCTTAAAAATACCTATATGAACGTTGTGGGCCCCATGACCCCATATTTTAAACTAAAACTCAAATAAAATGATGTGGGTTCAAGTAACCACTAACTCAAATGATTCTTCATAACTCTCAAAAGGGTTAAAATAGGTTCCTAGTTGATTATGGCCAATAACAAGGCCAAATTAACACCTTACATCACAAAATAATTCTATTTTCAATTTGAGTTACTTTTATGATAAGTGTATATCAAAAAAATATCCTATAGTCTTCATATAACCTCAAAAAGGGTCTAAAACATATTTTATTAGTTATGTGAGGATGGAGCATCCCATTTCATTTTTTATACCCTTTATATCTCGACCATTTAATTAGAACATGATGAGGAAACCATAGGAATATTTATGGAAGTTAATAAATGTTTCAAAATTCACTTTCTATGTTCAATTTCATATTTTTAAAAGGAGAAGTAAGGTTTGGAGGATGATTTGTTAATAATCAGCCCTATTCACCTTTCTCACATTTATATGACTTCCATTAATGGAGTCCCCAAGCTTTTGTAAAAATATCATATTATTCCATATTACATTTATATCTCAATAAAAAATCTATTAGGTTTATTATGCATGTACCCATCTTTTTAGAATGTCTTCACAAGGTCTTAATCTATCATAGTTTTTGAATCAATGTTTGGGAGCTTCAAGCTCCTTCATAACCATTAATTATCGCCAATGTCTAGGTCAAGAAGGAAGTATACTTTATTTTTAGTTTCATATTAAAAAATATTTTTTTGTAATAGATTATAAAAATAATATATGTTCTTTTTGGAGTCAACCTATATCGATGCTATTAAGAGCCTAGAAAAGTTATTATGGCTAAAATTGATTCCCTTGATGGCTTTCCACCTATCAATTTCAGGTAACTTGTCCCATCAACTATGGAAGGATTGGGATATTGAACAAAGATTTATATATATCTCTCAAATACCAAATCAATGAGTTGGTGTCAAGTGGGATGATCTCAGGATCTAGGAGATTGCTCCTTGTTCATTGTAGACTATGTCTTCAATGAGCTTGAGATTTTATGATGTAGCCATGTGGAACCATCATGTGCCTTTGTGCTTGTGGGGTTATTTCACATAAACCTCTAACTTCCTCTAGGACTTTACTACCCAATATTGTGACACTTATCATGAATTGGGAGGCCAAGTTAGCGGCACACTTGGTGAACTATGTTTCTCTCCTAAGCTTTGAAGGCTTGAAATGCAAGCACATGTTGCAATCTTGGTAAGTTAGGCTCAGAAATACTTCAATACTATATAATTTTAATTACCAAGTCCTTGGACATCCCAAACTGTTACATGTGGATGAATCAAATTTCCTCAGGAATTCATGGAATTTTGAAACCATGAACTATGTAATATTAGTCACTGAGATCTTGACAGGTAGTGAAGATCAATGGTTTGGAGTCTTTGATAATTTTTTATAATTAAGATAAACCAAAAGTAGACATAGGAAACCATTAATAAGTTGGTCAATAAAATGCATAAACAAAAGCTAATTTTAATAAAAACTTGACCAAACAAGCACAAATTTGAGTGGAATAAATTACTTTAATAGTCAAATGAACATCTCAACATGTAAACATGATAATTTAGATTAAATTATGAACTATATATATATATATATATATATATATATATATATATATGAATCATGATCATAATATAGTCAAAAAGTTTATTAATGAATCACAAGGAAAATGTTTCAAAATAAGACCGCTTGAATGAATGACAAATATAATGAATCAAAGCTCAAAGTTTAAAATCAAAGATTTTTAGCTATGATAATGAATAATAAAATGATCATACAATAATCCATATTTTACTTGAATTTTAAAATTGCATGAATTATATAGCTCAATTATGACAAAAAACATGAATCGCTTTAGAAATCTTCAAAAGGTTAAGTTTAGTTACTTAAACTCTAGACAATAATTTTCTATTCATTGTAAATAAATAGTCAATCAGAAGGTTGTTTAACTTATCCAAACATATTGATAACCTTTTAAGCATAAGATGGGGAATCTAGATAAATGAAGTTGTGTAACATTCATAAATATGACCATGAAAGCAATTAAGAATAAAAGATAAAATAGCCATGCTATAACAAGAGGGTTACCATATGGAAATTATGAAGAATGGGGTGTGTTGGACAAAACAAACACATGCTCCTCTTTGATATGATATAAAATTTAGTGACCTTCTCACTCCCTTTTTATCAATTCTTCTAGAATTATTTCTTGCATTGTGATTGTAGTAAAATTTATAGAATTAGAGAGAAAATTTGTAAAAAAGAAAAGGGAAAGGACTATAAGAGGAAGAATATATGATGTTACTAGAGTTTAGGTAGGATGTATAATGTTTCTTATATATGAATGTGCAAGAAATTTTATGGCGTGTGTGTATAATATTGTATGCCTTGTACTTGGGGAGAAGAGGAAAATGTTTTGTTACTAAAAATCTTGCTATATAATTCATGGATGTAAAGGAGATGCTAGAGATTTCAAAAGCTATGTATAAGTTTTCCTCTAATAAAATAGGTATCCTTCTTCTGAGAAGTGCAAATGTCTTCCTCTATGAAAATGTGTATGCTACTAGAGATATGACCTATTCTATTTTATTTCTCCCTCTTCATACCTTTCCCTAACATACTATAAGGCATATTATGTTTCAGATTATGTGTGAATTACTAGGCAAAAATGTGAATCCTTGATAACCTAAATTTATTTTCCTTGTGTATGTATTTTTATGCATGTGTGTGGATATATTTAGGTTAACCTCTCAAGCATGGGGTTTGATGAAGGTGGTAGATACTTGATGACATCATATAGATGGGACGTAGGTTTTTCCCTTCCTACTTGTTGAGTTATATTTGATGTAGAAAATGTTAATACTTTAGAAAATATTGCTTCATGGATAAAAAATTACTTGATGGATTAAAGAATCAATAATCTACTTTGTATATAAGAATGATTGCATTTAATTTTTATAAAAAAATTATGTTTTATTGAATAGATAAATTATTATGATAATTTATTGAAAGGGTTGGGCCCCTTGAATGTACTTATATATATGTCATTAAATACTTATAACCTAACACTTTTCTTCATTAAAAAATAATCTTTAATTTGATCTCATATTTTTACTAATTATTTTTGAAATACTTGTGAAGAGAGATAATTATGAAACTATGTGTTCTCTATTTATGTCTAATTAACTTGCTTAAAAAAATGAATTTCCTATCGATATTGTTAAATGAAATATAACTAATTTTCTAAGTTATTTTCTTGTTGATTGTTTACATGTTTTTATTCTTATGCTTAATTGAATATAAGCCCTTTTTACCTTGTGTATGCTATTTAGAAAGAATTATTTGTATTTATTCTAAATATTTATGTGTTTATTTGATTAAAACTTGTTTGCATTATATTAAAAAAAAATCCATATTAACTATTAAATATGTCCATGTTTTAGAATCAGACAAAGATTTTAGATTATATAATTGTACAGTTCATGGAGGTAGTTCACAAAGATAGCCTTGCACAAAGAATAATATAATTTTCATTTCTGGGACTTCTAATAAATTAGTTTTACTCCTTGAAAATAAAACTTACATATATTGGCAAAGATTAAAAATCAGGGAATTAGTTTCTCGATAAATGTGAATACTATCTTCCCCATAGAGGATTCACGTACACAACTAGTAGGAAGCCTTTCACTATAATAAAGCTTCAAAAAAGATTTAAGAATATATTATATAAATCAAATATCGCTTGTGTATTTACTTTAATAGAGAAACTACATGGGGGCTCAAGAATAAATATATATTCCTTTCTGAAGAATAATAATAATTTACAAGATTAAAATGGATTAACCTAGAAAATCATTATATAGGGGTATTCAAAGGAATAAACCCTTTATAGCTTGTTACAAGCTTAACATTTCATATAAACAAATTAATGCATGTTCTTTTAAAAAAATTAATATATTAATTCCCGTTGCTATTGTATTTTTTTATGATGATGCTTTTCATTGGGATATGTAAAATATATTCTCCTTGTCTCTTTCAATGGCATGTATCAATAAAATGGGATATTTCTTTGTTATTTTGACCTCTTTGACATAGGTAGCATGGCATTTACATTTAATCTTTCCTTTACAAGTCTGGACAATATTTAATTAACATATTCTCCATCTTTTCTTGTTTTATTCTTGTATGGAGTGTATCTAACTATGTTTCTAGGTGATTGATTTATGATTTCATCTTTCATATCTCACATTAGATTACTTACTTCCAATCAATAGACCCCATTAGAATATTAAAAAATAATACGTATGAAATGTTCTATTATTATGTTTCTTTGCCATGGACCTCAAGTAATTTTTATAAATGAGGGTAATCTCATAAAGTGCTAGTTGAGATACATCTCCATTGCTCATTAGGTCCAATGATTCCAAACATTCCTCTATCACTCCTTTCAAAAAGATAAACTTAATTTAGTTTAGATCAATATAGTTAAGTTTAGACTTTTGGAGACTAAACGTGAACCACTCCATGTAATCCTCTAATGGTTCATCCTCTTTATGCATTATTCTAAAAATATAATCTCATCTTGAGTTTCTCCCCAATAATAATCTAAATATTTGTAGAGAAATTTTGCATTCATTTTTCTCTAATTAGTAATTGAATCCTTACCTATCACCATAAACCATATAAGTGTTACATCTTTTTAATTAGATGAGAAGAGTTTTAGCTTCTAAACATCCCTGTTATAATCATAACTCTAACAAAGAACATCAAATTCAAACATAAATGTATCTACATCCTCATTAAATGTACCTATAAAATTAATAATGAATAAGGGTTGATTACTATTCATAGATGTTTCTCTTATAGGATTAATACTATGAAATTCAAAGTTTGAGGATTCATTGGTAGAGTTTTTCCCTTGGGCATCTTCTATGATCTTTCGAATAATTTGGAAACCATATGTTTGTGTGATCCAATATTCAAATTATCTGTCAATCTATTTAGCCTAAGGTGAGTAATGAATTTTTATTTTAGGATATTATAATGAAAAATTGAATCTTTTGATTGGGGGTGATGGTGTATGACTTAGAAATTCTTCTAGGATTCCAATGAATAGTTCTTCTTATTGGACTAGTTCAACTATCTCATCTAATGTTTGGATTGTAAATTTTAAATTCATTCTAGGAGAAAATAAGACTTTATATTTTTTCCTTGAAAGGATTTTGGGTGAGGGTGGAAAAATCTAAATACTATATTCTTGAGCAGGCTCCATATAATTCTATATGAATGTCTTTTTCAATAGTAAAGTACTCTTCTAGTTCCTCTATAAGTGATTGCCTTACTAATTTACCCAATAATGCCTTATTTGATGATCCTTCTAATTTAAGTGACCATAATGACATGAATTAGGTGTCATGTTCCAAATTTTTATTTTTTTAGTTGGTTCTTCAATTATTATAGGTAACTTTTTGGTTGTTTTAAGCAATACATTAGTTTCTACATGTATTGTTTTTCATGTTTTAGAGGCTTCCCTAGCTTACATATCTAAGGAATAACTTAATATTCTTATCAATCATGGTCCAAAATGATCACATACACGTTTCATACACACACTTCCTTCTATTTTTTCTTTCTACCTTAGCTTGCATAGGGTTAGTTCTAAGAGGCTTTATTGTGTTTTTTCTTAATCCAAGTAGACAAGATTTACATTTATGATAAAATAATAAATGCACATGTGATATGAATTAATTTATTAATAAAGTATGAATTTTTATGATAAAAATAGGAATTTATGCTAGAAATCCATAAATTTATACTAAAAAGTAGTAAATATTTCCCAAACTTTTGAATAGTATAATGTTTGACACATTCCCAATGATGGCACTAAGAAAAAAAGGCACAATTGACTCCCTAATTAAAAATTGCATAATCTAATCACTATGTACAACTTGAAAAATCTATTCTAGAGGGGCAACTACTCGGTTTATCAATTAATCTAGTACATTTAATTATCAACCGATGGTGCGTATGTATTTTTAAGGTGTCATAAATATATAAGCACATTAAACTCTCTTATAAGGCTTAAGGAACTATAGGTCATGTATAAGTAAACACTCTTAAAATTAAATTAAATACATCACTTTGTATAAATGTGAATTATATACCGAAATATTTGTTTTTGAAATGTAAACTCACTTGCTTAAATGGAAACACCCTTGCATGGAATGTAAATGAGAGATATTGGTTTGTCAATTTTCATGACCTTCCCACACTTTAAGAAATAATATTTCAATAATAATTCATACATAATATAAATAACTTAAACTTGAATTACATAAACTTAAGAGTTTTACAAAATAGGGTTGACTCAGAAATACTTGAAAACAACTGAATATGAATATTTGCCTTAATGGATAGGATTATCAAAATAATTCCTCATGATGGGTTCCTCCTCAATTTCAATTGTGATTTAGACCCCATCCTTTTTTTAAAAATATTTACACCAAATCAGTCAATTTAATAGTAAGTCTATAATAATAAATATATTGTTATAGGTGGATTACAATAAATAATTACAAGACTTTTTCTCAATTATCAACCTTTTCATCTAGAGCAAATAATCTAAATAAATTACAATTCTTGTATTGTAAAAAAATTCAAGAACATGATTCAATAGGGAGTAAAGACATTGAAACATATTAGAAACCATTTCCTTCCTTCTCCTAGATTATATGAATTATTTTAATATTAACCTTGAAAGGGATCACCTTGAAGCAATTCATGAACCATGGTAGTCTTTGGAAATGTTCTTATAGATCATTGCTCTAGGTGATGGTTAAGTGTTTCAAGTGCATCAATAGTTACTACATGTGGAATCCAACAACTCAGTAGTTGCAATGGGTGGAAATCAATGGCTCAATAGTTGCTATGAGTACCTGGTTTGTTCATAAAATATATTTTTAAGTTGCATGTGCCTGATTAATGATAGTTAAAATATGACCATAGTAATATATTCCATTATTTTTCCCATAAATAAACAAGTTCAACACAAAATATTACCATAAATACATTATATATTGAGTGTTTATATAACGAAAAGGGGATTACATGAAACAAGTTCAAGTTACTAAATACAAAATTTATGAGGATGGTAAAAAGTTTCTAAGGGGGTAAATTAGAAAAATTATCAAGATCATTAGTATGGTTATAAACATGAGGCACTAAAATCCCAAAAATTAAACATACATCTAGAAAAATATTACATGCAACTAGATTTTACATGCATTTTTATAACACATACCATCTAAAGTAAGCAATGGTCAACATGAAAGAGAAAAATTATCACCTCTAAAAATTATAGTGACCATAATATATTAGATATCACAATCAAAACTAAATTTCATGTTCTATGTAACAAACATACATGTTATAAAATTCATAGCATAATTCTATCAGATAATGTCTAAGTGAAATGAGGGCACACCTACTCATGAGTTAATGTTACTTCTATCTCTAAGATAAATTACCCTATATTCAATACCATCACAATTCATAGGAACCCCACTCAACTAAGTGTCACCACCATGGCATGACGTTCCTCTACTAGGAGATGAGGATGAGATGCACTAAACTTAAAGTAATTTATTCTATCTTAGACACATCAATCAAAGAAATATGCTCCATAATTAGGTAGTTACACTCAAACGTTATACATATTGAGTAAAAACATGTCCCTCATGAGGATATATATAAACAAGGTCTCCTATGAAGTATTGTCTTATTAAATAAAAGGGTGTTCTCAATATAAAAAAATCCAATAAAGGAGTCATAACTTCAAAGGGGTTGATGACCATAATGATTGGATATCAACCTCCACAATAGATCTATATACCTTGGTTATTAATAAAACATGCAATAAGATGTAGTAATACCACTCTAACATCATCATGACTCGATGAATTTATTGATCCCACTTGTTCGGTATCAAATGCCACACAAGGGATGCATGTTCCTCTTCGACCGTCACTAATCCCTAACCCTAATGGAAATTCACTGTAGTGTGTGGATACCAACAAGGAATATCTCAATACCAAAAATAAGATAAGGATCACTCACCACAATGATAGGTGAAAATAATGTGATCCACATGAGGCTCCCCAACAAGGCCCTTTTTTTGGAATCATCAGTGTAAGACACAAAATGGATACAATTTCATGCAACACTCATATGTATGTGGCTACTTTCAAGCCAAAATAAATTCATAACACAAAGAAGATATTGGTCCTTTATGTGGACTAAACATGTCCTTAAGGTCTCTATAACCCTCAATGTTCCTACCAAAACAATCCTTCTAGCCTAAGAATGGACTAAGCCGAAATGATACCTAGAACTAATAAAAAGTCAAAAGTTGGCACTTATGGGAATATGATGATATCACTAAGAATTAATCTTGATTGACTCCCAAACTCATCACTTGTGGTTACAGTAACATCATGAAATTTTGAAGCATACTCCACCTGAATGGCAAGGTTATGTTTACTCGAAATGGGTGGTCATTGAATATAAAGAGACCAATCTTGATCCCAAGTCCACATGACACTCTAAGGCCCAACCATTAAAAACCATCTTGGTCCTACAATACCAATCTCAATGTATCCCAAGGATTATCTCTAAGGTCCCCAAATATATAATGTGTATGCCTAAGGTGATGGGAAAGTGATATCAATCTAGCACACGATAACTCATTTGTGAACTAATGACAACTTGGACCTCATGGTCATCTTGTCATCCTAACACATGGATGGATTCTTTTCTCCAAGCCTTCACCAAATCTCAACCACTCTCCTAGGTGGGGGAATGCCCAAAAATTATTGGCATGGGTATTTTAGATGCAAAAATAAAAAAGTAAGCCAAGATCAAAAATCAATCCTCTATACTAAATCCAAAAACAAAATTGGTCATGTCAAGGGATAAATTTTTCAAAAGTATCAAGTGATACTATCCTATATCTACCCCAATGAGTGAGCATCACATAAACTATCTCTATGTGGAGGAATCTCTCACAAGGCATTATGTGTTCTAATACTCTCTAGTGTAAGTTACCAAAAAAACTCTTTGATCATAAAAATTCTCACTAAGTGGTAACCAAGCATATGTTACTTGGCCCAAAGATTCCATATTCCTACTTCCATCAAATTCCTATGAACCTCTTCATGTTTATTGTGCCTACCTCATCAATAATACATATTACATAACTAAGGACACATATCCATTCAATGTAGAAGAAGCGATATTGAAAAATAATCCCCTAGATCTCGTAGTGTTTAAACCATACTCTAGTACCAAAATGGCATATCCAATATTTCATAAGATGGATATATAAAAAAATAGGCCAAATTATTTTTGATAATGTACAATGGACATTCTAGAAACCCAAACCCCACCAACTAGCCAACTACATGGTATGATATGTATAATGTGTTGAAATAAACAAAAACTCATCAATGACACAAATTGTAATGTGAAAATGGATGTATAGTTACTTCTCAACCATGTCAGCCTATTTATTCTACTAGAACTACATGTGTTTAGTTACATTACAAATACCTACATGAACCTCATGGGCCCCATGGCCTTAGATTCTAAACTAAGCCCTCAAATAGAATTAGGTGGGTTCGGGCAACCACTAACTCAAATGATTCTTTTTAACTCTCATTAAGGTTAAAATAGGTTCTTAGTCAATTATGGCCAATAATAGGGCTAAGTTCACACA
The DNA here is from genome assembly GCA_037957365.1 of Torreya grandis. NCBI lineage: Eukaryota > Viridiplantae > Streptophyta > Pinopsida > Cupressales > Taxaceae > Torreya > Torreya grandis. The sequence continues at coordinate 2,260,992 of JARHVA010001996.1, read as the reverse complement.
TTATATCATAAAACAATTATATTTTTCAAGTTTAGCTACTTTTATGAAAAGTATCTAACAAAAAAATATCCTATACACTTCATATGACCTTAAAAAGGGTCTAAAATCTATTTTCTTAGCTTTGTGAGGATGGAGCATCCCATCTCATTTTTCAAATCCTTTCTATCTTGACCATTTGATTAGAACATGATGAGGAAACCCTATGAATATTTATGGAAGTCAATAAAGGTTTCAAAATTCACTTTCCAAGTTCAATTTCATACTTTTAAAAGGAGAAATAAGGTTTGGAGGATGATTTTTTGACAATCATCCCTCTTCACCTTCCTCACATCTAGATAACTCCCATTAATGGAGTCCTACAAAATTTTGTCAAAAATCATATTAATCCATATTACTTATATATTTCCATATATATATATATATATATATATATATATATATATATATATATATATATGGGTTGATTATGCATTTACCCATATTTTTAGAATGTCTTCAGGAGGTCTTAAACTCTCACAATATTTGAATTAATATTTCAGAGCTTTAATCTCCTCCATAGACATTAATTATTGCCAATGTCTAAGTTAAGAAGGAAGTACAATTTATTTTTAGTTTTATATTAAAAAGTTATTTTTTTGTGATATAGTATAAAAATAATAGGGGTTCATTTTTTCAACCCATATCGAGGCCTTCAAGAGTCTATTAAAGCTGTTATGGCTAAAATTAACTCCCTTTAAGAACTAGGCCAAAACTAGAAAAATTCTAAGTTTCATGTTCTGGTTGTGTTTTCATGTGGAAGAGGGAAAGATATTATGGGGGTACGCTTTAGGTCACTTGATCCTCAGACCTTCTTTCTTCCTTAATCACTTAAATAAAATTATGTGTATAAAGATAAATGTTTTGGTTTTAATAACAATATACATACTTATACCATAAAATGAAACTTTCTATCAATTTTAAGAAATAATATAATAAAATATTAACAAAATAAAATTAAAACATCAACTTAAGAAACCATGTGGATGAATTTAATTGTTGTCAACCAAGGTTGATTAGCACATATGAAGGGGAACAACCCGCATGGCTTATATAAATATGCAGTGACATTAGTTATATAATTGTCACATGGATTAAACACAGTCTATCAAAATGGGTTACACCCTAAACCACATCCACCAACCACTTGGGACCTTAATAACATATCTCAAAGTGGTATGAGTGATTTTTTACTTATGGCCTAGGCCAACCCTATTATTAGGGTATATCCTTACCCTTCTAATGAGTGTGTAATTTAAAAGTGCCTTATACAGTCCCAAATTTATAAAATTCACTATAGGGCATAGGCAGGACCCAAAAAATTTCAAACAAATTTTGTTGGGCTAAAAAAAATCCTCCTTCATTCTAAAAATTTTTTGGGCTTGATTTTGACTCATAAAGTGTGTAAATTAATTCTTTGATAATAGGCTATTTTACTTAAGTATTAATTTTAGAATAATAAGTTTCCACTTCAAAAATTGATAACCTTAAAAAGGTGGATCCTAAAATGATTCTTTAAAATGTAGTGAACTTTTTACATAGTAAATTTTATGAATAAATTATTTTATGGAGGTTTTAATAATGTTTTATGAGCATAAATTTATAAAACTAAAAATGGCTTCTTTAAGGCCTTAATATCTAATAAGGATTCCATGAATTTCCAAAAAAACTACTAACTAGTATTTCATTTTGCATAAAATAACATGTGTTTTAAGATGTCAAGAGAAAATATACTCTTTTATTTTCATGATTAAATTCTTCTTTTCATTCATAATCCATTACAATTTTCCTTTAAGATAGTGCAAGAGAGAGAGAGAATCCTCACACGTAAATCAAATGCTTATTACAACTTTACTTTCATTCCTCACATAAATCAGTAATTAAAGGGTTAATAATTAATATTACAAGTGTTACACCTAGCTTTAAAACAACCCAACCTAAAATATTACATTTTTTACAAGCACTTTCAAGTTTCAAATATATTTGAAAGCTCTATACATACAATCACAAGGCCAATGTAAGGAAATGATATAATCTCATCCTATTTTTGTCATTAGGCAACTACCATAAACACCTTTGAGCTAAGAACTCCCACCTTTGGTTATTTAGATTACCATTCAAGTTTTTTAAGTTACAAAATTAGGAATTGATTTTTTTTTAAAGGAAAGGTATACTATGCAATGCCTCTAGTTTAGTACCCCATATTATGGAATAGGAAACATGTCCTAATTTTTTCTCAACCCACACATCTAAATTTTAAAAAAAACATTTTCAGATTAACATTCTTCAATATGTTTTAATGAAACATATGACCATCTTTCACATTTTCCAAGTGTTATATTTCCTTTTTAATCTATAGTAGATTGGCTTGACCAAATTTAAATAAACTATGTACTCAGTCATAGGTCTACAATAATCCAAGAAGAGGTTATTTATTATAATTCATTCTAAAAATGGTTATAAAATAACATGAAGGTTAAAAATACTCTGTACAATGTTTACACACATTAAAAAATCAATGCCTTCCATTTATAACACTCTATTTTCTAATTTTAATGAGATACCAATTTGACTATGTTAAGTTTCTTGATGACTATAGGACTGTGTTTATTTTATTTTTGCTCATCCAAATATATGAAATCTACTTGAAAGAATATAAGACTTCATGATCGTATGATAATAAAATCACCAACATATACATTTGAATATTCACTCTAATACATGCATATACTTTGTCACATAGATGTATACTCAGAACTTTTGCTCACAAAAAATAGGGTTGTGTTGTTCAACATAAAAACTCCTTAGAAGAATAACAAGATAAAAATTTAAATACTATTAAATAATTTTTATGTCAAGTTAATAATTACTCATACATTCTAAAATCCCACCAAACAAAATCTCCTCTTCCACAAGACTCTAACCTTCACTTAGATTTTAAGGCATAGTTTGTAAAAGCACAAGGTATATAGTTTGTAATTTAAACATTCAAAATATTTTAAAAGAAAATGATAAATGCTAAAATCACCATCAAATAAAAGGTATTTTAAACTTAAAACTCACACCAAGATCACAAATAACTTATTACTAATCATGTTTCACCATTGATCATGTACATTGTCAACTATCTTTGCACATATTCAAGAAGATGCAGGGTCTGTTTGTTTTTTTTGTCTACAAATAATCAAAACTTGTCTTTAGTCACTTGTTTGGGTTTATTTACATTCATCATTTATAATCCTACCCCCTCCAACTCTATTAACTCTTATTTCAAATACAAAACAAGACATGGACAAGACTCTTATTACCAAATAACCATCCTAACTGAATTCTAACTTCATTTCTACATTAAGAGTTTCCTCAACTAACTCAACTACTAACATATTTCTCAAATATGAGTTTAGGTATATGTGTTGTAAAATCTTAAACCCATCACTAAATTCTAACCACACCAAATTCAATGTTAGACTTCTCGAAACAAGATTGAAGTCTCTATGAAAGTTTAAAAATTCAAATGAAAGATTTGGTGAGAAATTCCAATACAACTCTAATTCAAAACTGACACAAAACTAGAAACCTAAAAATACTCTTAAAGGCATCTTATGACCTTGACCACCTTCTAAAGACTCAAAACATATAAACTAGACCATTATTTTCATTGGGTAGTGATGTTCCTACATGACCCCATCATCCCTGACCACTGCATCATCATTCCTCATCATCTCTATTCACTCATTCCTCATCATTCATCACCACTAATCACTCCCTCATTTATCTTCACCATCATTCATCATCCCTAGTCACTCCTTCATCCTTCCTAATCACTCCCTCATTGACCTTCACCATCCCTCATCATCCCTATTAAATCCATTATCATTTCTACTCAATTCCTCCTCATCCTTAATCACTCCATCCAATACTTTGATGATGGTATTTTGTTGGGGTTAAACAATGTTAGGAGATACAAGTGGAGAGTTGAGTGCTAACATAAAATATAAGACATAGTGATCAAAATGATGTCAAGGTAAATTTGAAACATAAATATTTAACACCTATGAAAAAATATGGACCTATTAGAAATGATTTAATTCACAATTGAAAATCCACCAAAAAAAGAGAATCAAGTGAGACCACCATAGTATCAAATATGGGTAGTAAATACATGAGTATCACTAAGATATGTGATTTCCTGAAACCAATCAATTACTTTCCATATGAGGACTTTTTATGATCCAAATAATTACATTGAAATCCTTCTATTTGTATGTATATTGATTGAGTCATCATACCAGAGAGTGATAAATAATTTTCAAATGATTAGAATAAGTAGTCCAAGATTGGAAAGTGGTGCTTAATTTATAACTTCAATATCCAATCGAATGAAGAGTGTCACACTATGAACCCTCTACTTGCACATCTCGAGAAGTGGGTACAAGTTATCTAGCACTATAAAAAGGTAAGTAGATAATAGATTATGAATCCAATAATATGGTAGGTACTAAAAATATATCTACTTCCCCCAATAATAAATTATATGAATTAAAAACATTGTTTCACTAACAAATGTAGATCAATGGTGAGCCAATACACTTCATAATTTCCAATGGAAGTAAGAAGAATTTAATTTCTCCTAAAGCATATTTTCAAAATTTGAACTTGAAATTTATACATCATCCATAACCATATGTTAGTGTATGGTCTTGTGTAGGCCTTGAGAAATGGATCGCCTAGTAGTGTCATTTGGTGTACAAAATCAAACTTTTTAAAGATGCAATCCTTTATGGCATCTAGTCTAGTCTAGGTGTGTGATGTTTTACATGTGTTTAACCATATAATTAGTATTGACATTTAGTCTATAAAGTAAATCCTTGAAATGTTGTGATAGATTATCATGATCTGAAATACTATACATCATAGTCAGTTCATAAGCTTTCAGTCATTAGTGGCAAGAAGTGCAAGAATCTTGTTAGATTTAGTAAGAAGTATACTCTTAATGGTAAGAAGTGAATGTAATAACATATTTATGTCACCATATCATAGTGTGGTTTATCCAACAATAACAAATAAAAAATAATTAAACCATAAACTAGATGAATATAAGGATATCTTTTAGTCACCTAAATAAGTTCTTACATACTATACACTAAATAATACTATTGACTTGATCCCTTAACTACCTCTACCTCAAACCTCTTTATACAACATATCATTTTTATAGAATGAATAGATCAAGTCTTAGATCCATGAAATCATGGATAATGGACACATCATGCCTAAATCATTGCCTTGTAGAAGCCTAATTATGTTTATGCCAAATTTTTGAATCAACTAAAAAAATCTTAACAAGATTAAATTGAAGAACTATTATCCTAATTTAAATATTAAGGCATTTTTTTGCCATATCCATGGTGTAGAAGTATTTGACGAAATTGGTCTTAATTTTGGGTATCATCATATTCATGTTAAACTTATAGACATTTGGAATATAGTCTTAAATACAAAGGAAATATTGATTGACTAGTTGATTATGCCTTTCAAGTTAACTCATGTAACAAATTCATTAATTTCAAGATGTTGAATGACATCTTCAGGCCTTTTACCTATGTCATTTTTTCAATCTACCTTGATAACATATTAATATTTAGAAAACATGGGATGAACAAATACACCATGCTAAACTAGTGTTTAACATTTTTCATAAACATATTTTTATGATAACATGAATAAATGTTCATTTTTCATGCAAGAGATAAAATATCTAGGTCACATTACACACACAAGGAGTTCATGTGTGAACCTAACCAATACTCAAGTCATATAGGAATGGGAAACACTAAATAACTTTGAATTTGATTCAAATATTCTCAGAATTATAAAATTATAGAAGATATTTGTGTTTAATTATAAAATAAAAAACCTAACCGAGGGACTGGGTATGATGAGGTACCTTTACATTTAAATTGATACCATCCAAAGCCATAAGTTTATGAGTTCCAACATTTGGTTTTTCGAATACCACAAAACCGCTTGCATTCTTATTTGTACAATAAGACAAATCATGTTTTATAGATGGACTACCCTTGGAAGGTAGATAAGAGAAGTCCTCCCACTTGAATGAGGGCTTCTGTGGGGATATTTATAAGGAATAAATATGACTAATCACATTTTAAATTTTATTTAAGGGTTAGATATGTTTTGTTGTAAACATTCACTTAGATTTGTTTTTTTAAGGTGTTTCAATTTTTTATTAAGCTTACAAAGACTAAGATTAAAATCATATCATTGATTGATGGATTCGAAATAACTTGGAAAGAAGGTTTCAAGAATTTTTTGGTAGAAGGTGACTCTGATAGTTATCAATGCAATGATGGAAGACTATTCATTGATTTGAAAGTTAGAATGCTTCCTTCACGATGGGGGCATCCTCATTGAATCATCATCTTCTATACCTTGTTGCTCATTGTTATAAGGAAAGTAACTAGCCAACTAACCTTCTCACACATACTAACACCAATTACTTCGACCTATTGATATCAATGAAAAGTGCTAGTGATAATAATTGGGATGGTCATAATTATTTGCTTCATGCGAACAAATTTATTAACTAAATTATTTCAAACTTTCTTTTAGATTAATCTACATTATTTTGCTCTTTACCTCTAAAAACGCAGATTTGAGGTTTGGCTTTGCATTCATTAAAAAACTTTATAAAGTTTGTATAAAGAAATTTTTTATAATATTATATGAAAAAGTTAAAGTCTTTAATATACAAATTTTATAAAGTAATTTTATAAATGTGTAATCATACTCAAATTTGTATTTTAATGGGTAAGGAGGAAAATAATATAGGTTAGTCACACAATGTTTCCAAAATATATCTAACATAATATGGACTATGAAAACATAAAATATATGATTTTTAAGAGTTTTTGGTATGGTGAAAAGATGTGGGATATAATAATAATAACACTAATTTCATTTGATTTAATGTAAGAAAAATATCATTTGATTATGTAGTTCTTTCTCCCTTGCATTCATTAACCCAAATACATTTATCTTCCTTCACTTTTTTATCTCCATTTATGCTTATTGTCTCTACTATTCTCAATGGTTGAATTTTGTCATGACACATGAAAGTTGGACCCTTCTTGAACAGCAACATTGATTAAAAAAATGGATAACAATGCTAACACCCTCTCCATGATTCAAAACATGCTTGAGAAAACATAGTGAGTGACATTGAGGAGTTTTTATCGCATGTCTCCATCAAATATGAATTCAAAGTGAAGTTGGGTGGCTAATTTAATTTTAAAAAATGAAAAATTTATGAGCATGTTTTAAAACAAGACCTATGTGGTGATTGTAGGTCTATGTCTGAGCCAACACAAGTTAGGATTGTACAAAGGAAGAACCTTTCATGTTCTAGGAGGTCACAACCATGTGATACAAGCTTTAAGTAGTTCACAACAATGTTTAGGCCATAGATGCATTTTTAGGAAATATGTGAAGGATATGCATGTGGTCCATCAGAATGGAAATTTATTTTTTGTTTTAAACTCAACACCATTTCTAGTAAGAAATACCAATTTGGAGCTTGGCATGTATATTAGAATCGATTGTAATCTCTCAATATTTGATTGGTGTTGGTTATCTTACTTCTCCTCATACCCTCCCCTAGAATGTAGAATGCCTCCTTGATAGATGATACACTTCCTCCTTCAAGCCTAGTTGTGCATTAGTGATACTATTAGTTCTTGGTTTGCTTCTTGATTATATATCATCCTTATATATGTTTTTCTAGTTTAAATTTATACTCCTCTAGTTTAATTTCTACCCCACTGTATAGGGTAAATATTATATAGTTTTGGCATTTTTTCAAAAAGGTAGTTTTATAATAGTAGTTTTGGGAAGCTATAGATATATATAAAGATATTTTTACATTTGTTAAGACCTATTTGTGAGTTGAAGCTTTCAAACATTGATGGTCCACTTTTTATTGTATACTTTCTTTTCTGTGAGTTGAATCCTTCAAACATTGATGATCTACATTTTATTGTATACTTTCTTTTGAATTGTAATACAAGAGGTTCATTTGAGTTTTATTTTACTCTTAAAATTATTATAATATATTAATTTAAAAAAATGATATTTTAATTAATAATTAAATTATATATATATATATATATATATATATATATATATATATATAGAAGGTATTACATAAAATTATTAAATGATATAGAATGTTGGCACCTCTATTCATATTTCAAAAATAAATATACAGTAGATTTATGATGTTGAGTAAACATACATCTAAATTAGTGAGTTCTTTCGATTAAGCAACCATGAGTAAGGGGCATCCACACCGTCAAAATTATCAAAGCACACTCTTGACCATAATTACTTGAATCTTTGTGTTGTATATTTAAAAATATTTGTATCTTGGTGGATGGATATAAACAATCATCATCCTCACTAATTAAATTACAACTCTTTTGATATACATAACTTTTTTAAATTTTAATAATTAAAAAAATATTTTAATTAATTTTAATAATAAATAAATGAATAAAATTTTAAAATATATATTTTATTTTCATAATTTTAAATGTTATGAAAATTTTAACAAAACGTGTTATGACAAATCTTATCCTAAAGGCAATAACTATATCATTCAATATAGAGAAATAAAAGCTAAACGTTGATGCTGCCAATTTATAGATGTGAAAGTCTTATCCCTGTTGTGTTGACTAAGTAACCGATGATGAATTTTGTCCTGCCTCCTCACACTGACGTAAGCTTACTTATGTAGTGGCAGCCTCTGTCCATCCCTGGCTCTTTGCGACTCCCTGACAGGACTTAACTATACAGCACGTTTCCTCTTTCATCTTGGAATAAAAAATTATAAATCGACTTTCATTACACACAGCTTTAAACTATCTGTACTGTATTTTACTGTTAATACACATAAATATGTTAATGGTAATTGTATTTACATTTAAAATTTCAAAAAAAAAAATTAGTAGACAATGTCCCATGACAGGCTAAAATTTGCAGAGATAAAAATTCTAAAGAAAGACACATATGATACATTATATCGTTCATTCCTTGATGTATTTTACTTTCATTCCACACAGCGTTAAAATATTTGTACTATATTTTAGTGTCAATAAGCATAAATATCTGTACTATAGTTTATTGTTAAAAATTTATATAACAGTTTTTATATTCAAAAATAAATAGAAAATATCCCATCACAGGGTAAAATTTGTAGAAAATATTATGTTGCTCATTTTTTGATGTAGGTTCTTGTCAAATTTCTATGTCCACTTAATTTTTATATGCAGTATTTATTAGTTGTAAAATTACATTTAGTAATGTGTTTGTTGAACCTAAAAATATATATTATTAATTTTTTTTTTTTAATTTTAGAAAACGCACTTAAAAACATATAATGTGGGTTTTTTAATTTGTATTCCAATAAAACTCTTTCTTAAAGCATCAAGATGGCTTTTATTGTAGTTAAAGTTGTAAATAACAATAATTGTACGAGGGAATTGTAATATAAACGATGATAGAGTAAAAGAAGTAGAATTAAATTGAAAGACGCTAATGAGAGACAAAGGTTTATGATGACAAATGACTAATGAAATAATAAGATATTTATAAATTTAAAAGAAGTCTAACTTATTAACCTCTTGACAAAATAATTTTGGTCTCTTATTGGTTATCATCAATGATCAATATCTTCATTGTTTTTCCAAATGTGCTTTGCAATAGTACATGCAATTGGTATATTCAATAGTTTTAACATCTCTTTATAATGTGTTCAAGCTAAACTATATGTTGCATATAATTGTATTGAAGAATTAAGTGAGAATTTTCTTCTTAAGACAATGATCTGCATTTGTTTATGATATTAGCAAATTCTAATATTCAACTTTCCGTTCAACATTTTAAATATTCAATAAGAGATTTTAAAAAGCTACTTGACTTGCAAGTGCATGTGGTGATCTAGCTTGTAACTTGACAAATATGATTCATGGACTACTTTTTGAATGCTTCAAACGTATAATATGACTGCTTATATGACTAATATGAAAATAGGAAATAATAAAACATAATAATTTAAATGTGCAATTTATTTCAACACTATAATGTAAATTTGAGAGGTGTTTACCATATATTTATTAAATAATGAGTTATCTTTTACATGTATTTATACTTCTTTTGAAAAGTTTTTCACAATAAAGATTGATAAAAGTTTTACTTTGTATTTAGGCTTATTAAAATTCACAACCGGTTGACACTAAAACAACTTAGACTAGTTATTGGCACAAAGATCCACTTACCGTAAGCAAACAGTATTAACAACATAGTTACACCTCTAAATTAGTTAAACCTAAACCCTAAGCAAAACAGGTTACCTCATACTGAAAACCCTGCAAAAAAAAGTGTATAAATGGACAAAATCTTAAAAACGTTAACCGAGGGACTGGGTGTTATGAGGTTGTGGCCTCTAGATTTAAATCGAAACTCTCCAAAGCAATAAGTTTATGAGTTCCAATATATGGTTTTTCCGATACTCCAGAACTGCTTGCATTCTTGTTTGTACAACAAGTCAAATCCCGTTTTACAGACGGGCTACCCTTCGAAGGCAGGTTAGAAAAGTCCTCCCACTCGAATGAGGGCCTCCATGGGGATTTGCGTTTAATAAAATCAGCATTCACATTTTCTTCCTTGAATGAAATCGCCTCTGCAGAAATAGACTCCATTCTCTTCTGTTTTAAAAGTCTGTTCATTGCTTGGATTCTGCCCACTAAAGCAAAAAACTCTTCAACTTCATCTCCATTGCCATCTCTTGGTGGACGTTTCCTTTCCCTTTCCTTTTCCGAGTCCTCATGGCGTGGACGACACTGGATCTTCCGCTTTGGTCCCTTGGAATCCATGATATTCATCAACTGAGCGCTTTAAGATATGGTACAGAAATATTAAATCCAGGGTTTCATCTCACCCAAAACCCTCCACAACAGAAAGAAAAATTACTTACTGCACAACATGAAGTCCATGTGGAAAACTCCATACTACCCCCAAATAACTGTAAATATTATGCGGAATTGGAAAACTGCAAAGCAGCAAACAAACAATATAAATCAAACCAAGGCACCCACGGTGGTATTTTATAAAGAATAAATGCGACTAACCACATTTTAAATCCTATTTAAGGGTTAAACAACTTCTGTTGTAAAACAATTACGAGAAAGTCTCCGTCTCCCGTCACGTCACGACAGGTATGTTTCCTACCAAACATGTGACACCGAAAAACTTGGTAGGACCGCCAAAAATCAGTAAAACTGAATGAGACAACGCACCTAACCCACTTCGTGATCAATTTTGGAATCGCTCTCGTTCTTAAAAGCGTTTGCACCATATTCAAGCAAGTTGGAATCAGACCTTTCCACGGTATGGACCATGTATTAAGTTTTGCATCATATATTAATTTTAATACATTATTCTCCATCAATGTGCTGAGAGATCTGTTATAAAATAAGGCTCTTTGCCTGCGGGGTTATTTAAGTTTAATTTTGATGGTACTGCAAAAGATTGTCAAAGTTGGATTTTTCTTACAGGATTATAACGGGTTTCTTTTCTTTATTTCTTTCTTTCTTCTTTTCCTTTTTTTTTTTGGTTGTTTCGATTTTCTTTATTAAAATTACAAATAAAGAGATTTGGAGTTATCCATTGGTTAATGGAGTTGTGTTATTTTGATTTTATTTCTTAAGATTATAAATAAAGAGATTGAAGCCATGTTATTGGTTGATGGAGTTAAAATAACATAGAAAAAAGATTTCAAGGAGTCAATGATAGTTATCAATACAATGGTGAAAGACACTCTATTGATTTAGAAGGAATGCATTTTTCACGATGTCGGTATCCTCGTTGAATCCTTTTCTTATATATCTTTGTTGCACTTATTATTATAAAGAATATAATTGCCCAATTAATGTTCTTGTGAATGTCGATGCTAATTATTTGAACCTTTTGACATCAACGCAACGCTGATTAAAATAGTCGTAACTCTATTTTCTGTGTGAATAGCCTTGCTATCTATGTTATTTCATGCATTGTTTAATAATAATCTAGATTATTTTGCTCCTTACCTATAAAAACATAGATTTAAGTTTGGGTTTGCATTGATGAAATAATTTTAAGAGAATTGTGTAAAAACGCTTTCAGAAGAATTTAAAATCCTCTTTATCCAACTCATTTAGAGTTATTTCATAAATGTAAAAACAAGTTCCACTCTATATTTTTATTGGTAATGAGCAAAATAATATAGATTAGCCACACAAAGTATCCAAAAGCCTCTTTGCATATATCATGGACTATGAAAGTATAGAATTTTTTATTTCTAAGAGTTTTTTGCATGATAAAAAGGTGTGGGCTATGGTGATAATGATGTTGATTTCATTTGATTGTGTGGTTGATTTATCCTTATCTTCACTATCCTAAATGCATTCTTCTCTCTTCATTCTTCTCTCTATTTTTACTTTCCATCCCTATTATTCTTAATTAGTAATTTATTCGTGACTATATATAATAGGACCTTTTTCGAATAAAAACCTTGCATGCCTCCATCGAATCAAAATTCAAAGCCAAATAATTAATTTAATATAAAAAAAATTCAAAAATATAAATAAATTTTAACGCAAAAACTCTCTATAAGTATTATGTGAGCTAGACAAACTAGGACTGTACGGAGGAGGAGCCTCCCATGATGTAGGAGGTCACGACTATCCGTTAGAAGATTCAAAGAGTTCGCAACAACGTTGAGGCCAGGGATGGATATTTGTGGGGTCCATCACTACGATTTAAAATAAAATAAAATAGTGAAAAATTAATTACACATCAATAGTACTATTTTATCGATATCAGTGTCTGATGCGTCTTGATTAAAAGACATTAAATTCTTATGTGCCTTGACTAACTGATGATGAAGTTTGTCCTGCCTCCTCACCCTGCGGTAAGCTTGCTTATGTAGAGGCAGCCTTTTCCAAGATGCTAATAAATAAATAACTAAATTTTGACTTTTATTCAACACAGCATTAAAATATTTATACTGTATTTTAATGTTAATAAACATTAATATTTGTACTGGGTTTTACTGTTCTATATAACAATATTTGCATTTAAATCTTCTAAAAAACAGTAGACAATATCCCATCATATGTTAAAATTCGCGACAAAAATTTAAGCTAAAATATCATGTGGTTCGTTTTTTAATGTAGGCTCTTGTCAAATAAATTCTGCCTTTTCGTCTATTATAACCATTTAATTTTTGTACGTAGTATTTATTACTTGTAAAATTACATTTATGTATATTTTTGGGGAACCCAAAAAAACATATAATGTGAGCTTTTTTTATTTTAATTTTAGGAAAACTCTATCTTAAAGCATTAAGGTGATCTTGAGTTAAATTTGTAAATATTAGTAATTGTATAAGAGTGATGTAATGTAAATGTTGATAGAGTAAAAGAAGTGGAGTTAACTTGAAGGAAGAGGTTAGTGTGACATGAAGGATCATGATGATGAATAACCAATACAACAATAAAATATCCACAAATTAAGAAATTGAAGAAAGAGATTAATGTGACATGAAGGGTCATGATGACAAATAACTAGTGCAACAATAAAATATACATAAATTCATAATAAACATAACTTGTTAGCCTCTTCACAAAATAATTGTGGTCTTTTATTAGTTATCATCAATATCTTCATTTTTTTCTAGTTGTCCTTTGCAATATTACTTGCTATTGATATATTAAATAGTTTTAGCATTTCCTTATAATGTGTTCAAGCCAAATTATATGGCACATATAATTGTGTTGAAGAATGAAATGATTTTTCTTTCTTTTAAAAAAATGATATATTTGTTTAAGACATTAGCAAATTCTAATTTATAATTTTTGACTTAATTTTAAACATTCAAAAAGAGATTTTGGAATGCTATTTGGCTTGGACCAAAACTTTTTTTTAGAAAATTTGTACAATATAAAACTGGTGTTAAATCTTTGCCAGAGGATCAAAGCATTGATGTCCCATCATATAATGGAATAGTTTGTATTAGAGGAAGTTGACCCAAGTCACTAATGACAATAATAATTCTTGCATGAACTTATTCGCACCTATATTGAAGGAAAGCCTCATGCAAACATTGATCAATATGCATTAACGATTTTGGTCACGTAAAATGATATACAAATAATAAAATATTCAAAAAAAACTTAATAGAATTAAAGTTATACATGAAGAATAATTAACATTTTTTCATTTTTTTTTAAATATAACAATATTTTTCATAAAACCAACACTTTATTAATTCTATAAAAGATAATTACTTCAATGAAAAAGATTGTTCATGTTAGTCAAAACGTGCTTCATTTTCATATTTTTAAATGAGAACCCTCTTTTAACTTAAATTTTCTTTGTTCAAGGTTTTTTAAGAGATGAATCAATCCAAATCTAAATTGAAAGTCATTATTTTAAGTTTGAATTTGTATATAGTGTAAAACCTTTATTGAATCTTAAATTAGTTGAGTGTTCTTGTAATTACTCTAATAATCTGATTGATACTTGAACTTAAAAGTCTTAAATGAACATATTTATTGATGTTATTCTATTCATCTATGTTGCTTTTAATACTATAAAATTTATCATATTCATCTATGTTTCTTAAGCCTTGTATTGACACCTATTGAATAACATTTGTAAAAATGATTGGTATATAGGAAATATTTGAATTTGTTACTTTTTATTATTATCTGAACTCTTTTAATATATACATTGTAGCTTTTTATTGATATATAGTCAGTTAAGACTAAATGCGATGGGGAATGATGGGTTATTTCGGTATTTATTTTTCATAAAAAAAATTATAAAATAATACATTTAATATTTTATTATAATAAATATTAATTATGTGGATAGATAGATTTATTATGGTTGATTTGAAATTTTAGATGTGTATGGGTGCATCATATTTTTCAATGCTAGTTTTTTTAATTTGTTTATGGTATCCAAGTGTCATATAAGCATCTTTAGATGAAATTATGTGGTTGAGTTCTTTGATGTGAAATTCAATTTTGAGTGGCATGATTTTTTAATTTTATTTTCTTTATATCCCACATAAGTTGGTAGGCGTAACATTATCTCATGTAAATGAAGCCTTTTCTTGTGGTTTGTCTCTGGTCTCCTTGTTTTAGATGTAGGATAAAGGGAGATGCCCTTTCCATATTTTTGTGTAGTGTCCATTGCTTATTTTTATGTGGTGTCCATTGATATAGATTTTTTTTCAGTTTATATATAATTTTATTTTTTATATATAATTGATCATCTACATTTATTTTTAAATAATGAATATGATTAGCTTCATAACAATTTTAAATGACTACTTTAAATAATGAATTGTTGAACTAAATTCATGTATTTTCATTTTATTCATTTATCTGTTTCTAACAAAATTTAATAGGATATGACTTTGATTATGCTTTACATGTAAAGTATGTGGGTTATCTTCTTGATGTAACTCAAATTATTAGATGTGTTACTCATATCTTCCACATGGTGGAATTTTAATTGAAATAAAGAAAAAATGTTGAAAGCTTAAAATAATATGATATAGAAAGAGAGAGTCGATCAAAAGGGTTCCACCATTTATTAAGTATTTCAGAAAAAAAAATTATATGAGTCATCTTCCATTTTCATTAAGAAAATTATAAATTTTAGAATTGTCGATTATGACATTAATGGACATGAAGTTCATCATATGTTGCAAAACATCCTACCCATTTATGTATCCAACCCTTTGTTTTATTAAATTTCTCCAAAAAAATTCTTCGTCATATGCTTAGGAGTTGAATTAATTCACTTATAATTTCAATATTCATTGATTCACACATTGAACAAACTTCTTCATTTGAGTTTTTATGTCTTATAAAATCATATAATTTTTGGACTTATGTAAAATATCATTGTGTTAAAAAATGGATTAAAAAAATACTGGTTATTATTTTCATATACCTTTGATTATTTCAAATGTGCTCTAAAGATTTTACTCTTATGCATCATTGGTTAAGACAAAAATTATTGACATGTATTGATCATTGCTTGCACAAGGATTTTTGTCAACATTAGGGAAATAATTGGGTGAAATATATATTATTCTCATTGATAATTTGGATCAACATTCCCCATTACAAATAATTTCAATCTATGTTGGGGCATCATTTGGTTTGATTCTTTGGTATAGATCTAATATGTTTTTAGATTAAAGAATATTTGGTGTCAAAAAACATATTGTGCCAAGCTAAATAGATTTTCAACATCTCTTGTTGAATATTTCAAATGTTGAATTGAAAGTTAAAGATTGGAATTTTCTAATGTCTTGAAAAAATGCATCTATGTCTTCATAATAAAATGTTTCATTTCATTCTTCAACACATTATTCAATAAATAGTTTTGCTTCAACACATTATAAGGATAAGTCATGATCATTGAATATGCTAATTACATATATTATTTTAGAGAACAATAAGAAAAAAATAATTTAGAGATCTTAATGATAACAATTTAGAGACTAAAATTCTATTTTCAAGAGACCAACAAGTTATTATGTCTTCATACGGATTGTATGTGGGTTTTTAGAATTGAAATAAAATACAAATTTTATTATCCCATGTCGATGTGCAAATTTTTAAAGTTTTCCCATGGACATATTTGTCTCACTTAGAGAGAGATCAATTATTCTCATTGACAACTTGGGACTATTAGCTCCAATTAAAAACATAAAAATGTATGCAATAAAATTATATGGTTCAATTATTTAGATAAGTTTTGATACTTATCATACTATTGAATATTAAAAATTATGAGCCAAAACTTGAGGATTAAGGGATTCTCATGTCTAAAATATGCATCTCATTAATTTCATAAGAAACATGCTAAGTGCAATGAAAAAAATATGATTGAAAAAAATAACTCTTCAATGTTAGGACAAAGTTATTTAGGAATTACATAAGGAATATTTCATGGTCATATAAAATCATGGAAAAAAAATATGTTCCTTCTCATAATGATGGTACATTCAACACCCATAACTTAGATATGTGTTTTATTTATAGATAAAATATTAATTTCTAACCTATTCTCATAGATGAAGTTATCTAAAATATACTGCTAAGTTTGCATCAAAAGAAGAGAATCTATCATAAATGGTCCACCATTGACTATTTCAAAAAATATAAATTAAGATGAGTCATCTTTAAATGCCATTAAAAAACTTCTAACTAATAGATATATCAACCACGACATTAGTGCACATAAAATTTAAAATATGTTGGAAAATATCCCTCTTGTTTTGTGAAACAAATAATTTGTTTCATTGAATTTTGGAGAAAATATTTTATGTTGTATTTTCACTTCCTTATTTTTTGGAGTCATTATCTCTTATAGAATCAACAAAGTATTAGTCTTACGAAAAACATTGCCATGTTAAACAAATGATAAAAATTCCAACTATTGTGTACATATACCCTTGAATATTTTGTGTTCTCTATAAATAATATACTACTTATGTATCATTATGCATTACCAAAATTTTTAATATGCATTGATCAATGCTTGAATGAGGCTTTCCATAAACATAGGTGCAAACAACTTCATGCCATATCTATTATTCTAATATGTGACTTAGGTCAACTTCCTCAAATTTAGACCATTCTAATGTATGTTGGGACATCATATGCTTTGATCTTTTGGCAAATATTTAACAATGGTTCTACATTTCACACAAATTTTTTAGAATAAAAAAGGTTTTGGTTCAAGCCAAGGAACTCTCCAAAACTTCTTGTTGCATATTTAAAATTTTGAACCAAAAGTGGAAGATTAGAATTTGCTAATGTCTTATACAAATTTGGATCACAAATTGTGCACACATTTATACCCAATAATCATCTACGCAAATGCATCATTTTTAAAAGAAGAATAAGTCTCATTTCATTCTTCAAAATAATTATATGCAAAAGATAGTTTGGCTTGAACACATTATAAGGAGATGTTAAAACCATTGAAAATACCAATTGCATATAGTATTCCAAAGCATACCTAGAAAAAAATGGAGATATTGATGAAAATCAATAATAAGGTAAAATTATTTTGTCAAAAAGTCAATTAGTTATGTTTACTGCCAATTTACAGGTATCTCATCATTGCATTTAGTCATTTATCATCATGACCCTCCATGTCGTATTGGCCTCTTTCTTCAATTTCACTTCACTTTTGTTCTCTCAGTGTTTGTATAACACCTCCCTCATACAATTATAAGTGTTAATAAATTTGATTACAAAAAAGACCACGTTAATAATTTAAGTCCCACAAATACATAAATAAATGTAATTTTACAAATACTAAATACTACGTAAAAAAATTAAATGAACATAACAAACGAGAAGGCAAAATTTATTTGACAAAAACTTACATCAAAAAACAAACGACATAATATTTTATTAAATATTCATATATATCATATGTGGCATTCTTTCGAATTTGTGTCTCTGCAAATTTTACCCTATCATGGGACATTGTCTACTATGTTCTTTCAGCTTTTAAATGTAAATACAATTATATAAATTTTTAAATTGACGACCATGACCATATTTATGTTTATTAATAGTAAAATTGAGGAAAAATATTTCAAGGCTGTGGGGAATGAAAATCAAGTTTTAGTTCGTTATTCAAAGACGAAAGAGGAAACGTGCTTTGTAGGGAAGTCCTATCAGGCTGTCACAAAAAGCCATGATGGAGCATCTTGACAAAGGCTGCCACTACGTAAGTAAGCTAACGTCAGCGTGAGGCGGCAAGACAAACTTCATCATTGGTTACTTAGTCAACACGGATACGACTTTCATTTCTGTAAATTGGCTGGATTTATGTGTTTTAGTGGGGACGCGCAAGACTTTGGTATCGATAAATTGGCACCGTTGATGTATATGTTCATATCCTTCACCGTTGATGTATAATTAGGTGTTAATTTCCTTCACTCATTTCGCAAAATATCTTAGTACATCCATGGCAGCAACATTGTTGTGAACTCGTTGAATATTCTAACGCATGGTCGTGATCTCCATATCATGGAAGGCTCCTCTTCCGTATAGTCCTAGCTTACACAAAGACTTATAATAGCCATATAAGTCTTGCTTTAAAACCTACCCGTAATTTTTTTATTTTTCACATTAAATTAATCACCTTTCACTTTGGATACTTATTTGATGGGGCATAGGAGAAGAACTCTTTTGTTGCTTATTCTATCTTTTTTAAATATGTTTTGAATTATGGGTATGGTGTTAGCATTGTCGGCATTTTTTCTTAAGGTTTATGTTTGAAAATGGTCCAAATTTCATGTGGTCATGACGAAATTCACTTGTTGAGAATAGTGGAGATGGGAAGCAAAAATGAAGAAAAGATGGTGAAAGGACACATATATATTTAAGTTAGTGAATGTGAGGGAGAATGAACCACATAATCAAATGATATCTTATTTGCAGTAAATCAAATGAAATCTCCATCATTATTGCCATAGCCAACATCTTTTCATCATACAAAAAACTCTTAGAAATCAAAGAGTTTATGCTTTCACAGTCCATGAAATATGTAAAGAGGTTTTCGGAAATTCTGTGTGACTAATCTAGATTATTTTACTCCATACCTATTAAAAGACATAATTGAGTTTGGCTTCATATTTATGAAATGATTTTATAAGAGTTGTGTAAAGAGGATTTTAAATTCTTCATATAGTGTTTCTCAAGTCTTTTTACACATTTCTTATCAAGTTATTTCATCAATATAGAGCTAAACTCAAATTTATTTTTTAATGGGTAAAAAATAAAATAATACACTTTAATTATAGAGAAAGCATGAAATAATTTAGATAACAACACTATTCGCACAAAACAAAGAGCTATGACCATCCCATTCATCATCAACAACATTTTGTATTCATGTCAACCAATATAAAACAATGGCATTGACATTTGTAATAAAGTGAATTTGAAAGTTACATTCTTTATAACAATAAACAACATAAATATAAAAGAAAAGGATTCAACAAAAAATTTAAATATCATAGAAGATACATTCCAACTTCTAAATCAATACATTGCCTTCGATCATTACTTTAATAATTATTATTGAGTCACTCTATACATGGCTTCAATCTCTTTATTTGTAATCTCAATAAAGAAAGTCGAAACTCCTTATGGTCCTGCAAGAGAAATCCAGCTTTGACTATCTTTTGCAGTTGCATCGAAATTAAAGTTAAATAAGACCGGACTAATTCCAAGTTGCTTGAATATGACACAAACGCTTTGTAAGGACGAGCGATTTCAAATTTGATCACGAAGTGTGGTAGGTGCGTTGTATCATTCGCTTTTCCTAATTTTAACGGTCCTACCAAGTTGCGCTCGTGGTTTTACAGGAACATACCTGCCGTGACGTGACGGTGAGACGGAGAAATTCTCGCTGATGTTTTACAACAAAACTTGTTTAACCCTTAAATAGCATTTAAAATGTGGTTAGTCGAATTTATTCTTTATAAAATACCGCCGTGGGCGCCTAGATTTGCTTAATATTGTTTGTTTCTGCTTTCCAGTTTTCTTCCCTGTGAAGACTAGTATGTCCCAATTCCGCAGAATATTTAAAGTTATTTGGGGTAGTATGGAGTTTTGCGTATGGACTTCGTGTTGTGCAGTTAGTAATTCTTCTTTCGGTTGTGGAGGGTTTTGGGTGAGATGAAACCCTGGATTTAATATTTCTGTACCAGTTCTTTAAGCGCTCAGTTGATGAATATTATGGATTCCAAGGGACCAAAGCGGAAGATTCAGTGTCGTCCATACCATGAGGACTCGGAAAAGGAAAGGGAAAGGAAACGGCCACCAAGAGATGGCAATGGAGATGAAGTTGAAGAGTTTTGGTGGACAGAGTCCAAACAATGAACATACTTTTTAAACAGAAGCGAATGGACTCTATTTCTGCAGAGGAAATTTCATTCAAGGAAGAAAATGTGAGTGCTGATTTTATGAAACGCAAATCCTCATCCAAATCCCCATGGAGGCCCTCATTCGAGTGGGAGGACTTTTCTAACCTGCCTTCAAAGGGCAGCCCGTCTTTAAAACGGGATTTGACTACTTGTACAAACAAGAATTCAAGCAGTTCTGGATTATCTGAAAAACTAGATATTGGAACTTCTACACTCATGGCTTAGGAGGGTTTCGACTTAAATGTAGAGGCCACTTCCTCGTAATACCCAGTCCCTTGGTTAATTTTTCTTAGGATCTTTCCTATATACCAATATTTTGGCAGGATTATCAGTACGAGGTAAGTTGTTGCTCAGAGTTCAGCTTTAACGAATTTGGACGTGTAACTATGTTGTTATGGCGATCATTAGTGTAACTATCTGAATAGGTATGATGTGGAAGCGCTTATCTTGCTCATATGTTCAGATTTTAGGTGTGTCTCTTTAAATAATTAAATAATAGGTCTCTTGCCACAGTTTAGTGGAGGAGTTTCACTCATCTGGTGGCAAATGTCATCTTCTTGGTATAGTACACTTCATGCATTGTCATATCTCTTTTCTTTTCTTTTTTTTTTGAAAATGTTTTGCCATAAGTTTGAATTAAAATATATGTTTATTTAAAGGAGAACGTTTTGTAATATTAAAAAATATATTTTTTAATAAAGAGTTGTAATTTTATTAGTGAAAAGAATAATATATCATATAATCCAAAATAAGAAATATTTAATATAAAAACTCAAGAGTTTATATTTTGAAATATGCGTTGTTTAAGATTTGTAAGTAGATCATTATGATTTCAGTGAAATTTTGTGACAACTTACAATCAATTTTTATTAGAATAACTTTTGAGAAGTATATTTTATATAATTAAATTGTAGACCAATATTCAATGTAAATTACAGCCAAATGATAAATATGATGGGCTATCAACATATTAATTTCTTCTAACAGTCGAAATTTTTGAAGACCGTATGGGATGAAAGGTCAAAATAGAATTCTTATAAATTGCACCGTCGATGTCTTACCAATTCCAAGCGGCTCACACTGTACACTGGAAGTTGACGGTCTGTACCCTGTTTTGAGTGTTTTAGATTGTATATTAGGTTTAACATTTCCAATAATTCATAAATT
This sequence comes from Torreya grandis, assembly GCA_037957365.1. NCBI lineage: Eukaryota > Viridiplantae > Streptophyta > Pinopsida > Cupressales > Taxaceae > Torreya > Torreya grandis. The sequence goes on along the minus strand of JARHVA010001996.1, from coordinate 2,238,695 downwards.
TTGATAAGCCCCATATATATATATTAGTTAATGAGTAGTACTTTTCAAGTAGAATTTTTAAATTGTTTTGAGAAGATTTAATAGAGTTGGTCGTTAAAATTGATACGTCGGATTAATTTGAAATTTATGTTGATTATAGTTTATTTAATCAAAATTATTGTTTCGATTATTTATTTAATTTATTCTTTTCTAAATATAAATTAAAGAAAATATAAAAAATATTATTTTACAAAATAATTGGCTGCCTCTTTCTCTGTTATTTATCGAATAAAAAATGACTTCATTTTTCTAGTTTTGAATCTTATTGACAACATAGAATTGGGGTTCTCATTGGATGTTCATTAAGATGTATGCAAATTTCTAATTTTTATTTCTTATTAAATTTTATAATTAAATTATTTAAGAAAGAACTATTATTTCCACAGTTTATGAAGTAAGATGTAAATATTTATAGTAGAAATCATATGACAATTTTTAAACCAATATTTCAAATCACTCTCCATGAACCACCATAAAAATAAAATAAATAAATAAACTAAATACTAGATTATTAAAATTTTATCATTATTACAAAGCTTAATAAATTATAACAGACTAGCATATAGTTATTTTATTAACAAAGTCTTAATGAATTTACTTCTCTTAATAATCAATTTCCTAACTACCCAAGATCACAACACTACACCACTAATATCTTTAAATATAAACATCATTCTGCAATCTCACCATATTATTTTCTCTCATCTTGTTTCACAAAACATGATACAAATTGTTGATTTAAGAATTATAACACAGTTTCTAATATAAATATTTACATCTAACATTATTTAATAATATCGTTATTTTTATTACAACAAAACTTTTCATAATGCTATGTTTAAAATTTTAAAATTTTCATAATTTTTTCAACTGTGAAATTAAAATATGTATTTCAAACTTTTTTTAATTCATCTATTAGGTTTTAGTAGTTAACATTTAATAATAAAAATTAAAAATAATAATTTTATTGTAACAATTGAAACTTTAAAAAGTCATTTAATTTACTTATAAATTAGTCATTGGTTGTAAAACTAAAAACTTTAATTAATATTATAATCAATGCTTCTAGGTTTTAACTTGAAAATTGGTCTTAATGAGTAAATACAAAAGGATATATGGTGGGGGTAGTGGCAAGGGCAGTGGGATCATTTTTCTGAAGTTACCATTTAAAAAAAATATCATATTCTAATTACAAACTACATTTTAAAAAAAGTGTGCAAAATTATAAAATATGGACATATGCAGTGTAATGAACATTATATTTAAGTGGCATATATTTTAACTATGAAAACATATACTACGATGATACGTAATCATGAATCAAGATGAAATCTAGTGGCATCACTAACCTAAAAATTAGAATGAGGGAAGAAGTGTGTCATCAATTAAGGAGTTCTCTTGAATTTTAGGAGATTATAGAGGAGAAATAGGGTTCACAACACCAATTGGATCTTAAGATATTTTATGGTGGATCTGATATAGATGCCAAGATCTAATTTGGTACGTTTGACTTGAGAACGATACACATTTTCAAGTTTCTGTCTTATTGGAAAATGTATTGACCTTGAAATAGAAAACATGTCATCTTGATTGATCAAATACATATCCTTCACATATTTCAAAGATTATCTTTATTAAATATATGGCCTCAACATTTTGTGAGCTAAGTGAAACTTGAAAAGCTCCTCAATGAATGTGAGGCTCTTCGACATGGTAAATTTTAGCAACAATATTCATTAATTCATAAATGTTCCAATTTTTAGATTTTATTTTTGGTAATTTTTTAGGGTTGATAGATGGGTCTAGATCATAAAAAAATTAGGAATATAAACTATTTTGGGGGTCATCTCACCAATCCTTTAAAATAATATCTTAGATCACACTTCAATTCACCAAATATATATAGTACAACTACCCCCTGATATCAAACAAGTCAACAAGAGGAATTGGAACTAGAGGATTGTAACAACAAAAAAGACAAACTAGAAGGTGATATCGAATAACAATAGTGTTGATTTGAGGAACTAAATGATAGTACCAAATTATAATATCTTACGATAGTGTTGAACGGTAGCACTGAATGGAAGTGCCAAATGGTAATATCGAATAACAGTGCTAAATGACAGAGCTAAAAAGTAAAGAAGTGTTGTCACCAAATGACATAACCAGTTTATAGCATCTACCCTTTAACTGGATGAGAGAATCGGATGGTAGAACTGAAGTGTTGCATCCTTGATCATCATGGCATCTGGTGGGAATGGTAAAAGGATAGACCAATTATAAAAAAAATCAAGTATATTATCTTATTTTAAAGAGCCAACCAAAAATACCACACAATCATAATGCACTCAATATATAGGTATTTTTTTTAGTTTGTCATAAATTTGACTTTAATTGTTCAATAATATTAAAACAATTTTACATGCAAAAATCTCCACTGATATATCACCAAAAACAATCAATCAGAATAACATGTCACCCTTAAATATTTTTTTAGATGATGGCATGCCACCACTCAAAGATGCTACTCTATTTTTTGATGACAATGATAATGAAACTCAAGTGGTAAAAGATATTGTTGGTTTTTACCAAGCATAAAGTTTAGCTAAAACATCCACTCAAAAATCTTCACAGAGGAAGAGAAGTAGATGGATAATTAGAAGGTCCTTTAAGGTGGACATGGCAACAAAATTTCCCTTCATATAACCTGTAGAGCCTCAAAATGTTGATGATAATACAACAAAATGTAGATGAACAATATGTAGCTAGAAACTAGAAAAGGAGCACATAATGTAATTGAAATTGGACATGATTGAGAAACATTATAGAAACGCATATGTGATAGTAAAACACCTAGATGGATTGATAACAAGAACACATAGGTGGAAAAATTTAGAAGAATGTATGCATATAAGATATGCACGTGAGTATGAAAATAATAAGAAACCTCAAAACATCTTATTGATAAAGGGGGAACAATCGAAGAAAATTTTGGAAAAGTTTTGCAGTCCCATCTAAAGGCCAAATATATATAGTTCTCTACTGTATATCACATTAAAAAAAAAGGTAGACTTATTTCTAATTTGTTAGATTATAAGATTTTATTTCAACATAATAGATTCTAGATATTTCATAGTCACATTGCTCAAATAATAGTGCTTGGGAAATATAAAAATTTATCAAAATAGTTGATAAAGAAGATTTGAAATAAAAAGTTCAAAATTCACTATTCATCTCATTATCCATTGATGAGGTCATAATAATTGAAACCACATCCTAGTTTTGCATGCCTGTTTATACTTTTAAGAACTATTCAAGGCAACCTTATCTACTAGCAGTTCATAAAATGGTATAAAATGGAAATGCAAAAAATATTCACAAATTAGTTGTATCTAATTTGAAAGATAAAGATGGGATGGATGATTATGCAATAGTTACAAAGCTAGTGCGTGTTGGGGATGATGGTACATCAATTATGTAGGGGAATAGAAATAGGTTGTGTTTGGTTACAAACAATAGTTGCCCCATATATGATTTCACTTCATTGCATGGCTTATAGGATGAATATTTCATACAAAATAGTTAGCAAATTTTCTAATATGGCAAAAGTGGAGGAGATCATTTGTGACCTACATGCTTATATGTCAAGTAGTCTAAAAAGATTTTTAGAGTTCCAAAAAATTGTAATAGGAGTGACTGATGGTAAGAAAGTATTGAAAGATGTTGATACAAGTTGGATTTCTATGTATGAACCTATATGTTGAATTTTTGAAGAATATCCATCATTAGTAGGTTTTATGTACAAATATCATAGAGAATATGACAAGGTAAAAGATTTGTTGTATCATTTAATAGATTTAGAAACAATGCTGACATTATATGGAATTATCTTAATGTTGAAGGAAATGAATTATTTAATGAAACATGCTTAAGAGAGACCCATTTATGATGTTGACTTCATACGACTGAGAAAAATAATATGTCAATCTCTATATATACTATACACTTTGAATGAAAAAATTTAAGGCCCTATTTTTAGCAGTTGGAAATGATTTATATATTTAAGGAACCCTGATAGTTATCTGAATTTGAATATGATTGATCATCTTTGTGTCATTGTTAATGGTAAGGATATACCAATGCACACTTTCTATAAAAGACCTAATCTTGTGAGAGTTGACTCTGAAGGACTGCCTGTAACACATATTCTATATGATAGTGTTATATCTGAAACATGGATGAAACTAAGTATAGTTTTACAAAACTTATCTATAGAGATCAAAGATAACTTTAAAAGGGATGATTTTTTAGAAGCCATGGTAGTTGTGAATCCCATTTTCTAGAATAACAATAACAGTCAAAAGATGATTAGCAATTTATTTGACAAATACATGAGTTATTTTGTAAAGCTTTTTCATAAATCTATAGAGGTAAATGGAGTATAAATAAAAGTTATTTTAAGAAAGGATTTATTGACATCTAAGTCAACACATTTTAGAATTACAATTTTTAAATGCTATTGCCTTCTAAGAAAACCAACAGAAAATGGGGAAATTACTTGGCTATGGAAAAAAAATTATCCTAGTAGTATACTGTAAGAAAGTCTAAGTGAATATTTATAATTATATGAGATTTGTCAAACAATTATTTTAGGATTAGTAGAAGATGAAAGAGTATTCAGTGCATTATTGTTCATTAAGTCAAAACCTCTAAATAGATTAAATAAAAAATTAGAAACCTTCTTGAGATTATATGTTTTATGTTTTGTTGTGGACATGTTTCCTTATGAAAGAGATATAGTAACATGGAGTTATCTAACTAAAAGAAGAGGCATCATAAATACATTAACAAATAGAGTGAATGTAAATAATGACATTGAATATGGTAGATGCAATTGTCACTAGCGTTGATTAGGTTTGTGTAGGATTGTTTCAACTACTAAACTATTAATTATATATTTATTACAATTATCCTATTCTAAATTCCAATTTCATATTTTAAAATGTTACAAATATTAAATTCATTACAATTGTGAATAGTATGCTCATTAATAATATTTGATCCATTCATCATGCAACTTTCCCTTTTATTTAATTGATTTTTAATTGTATTGTCATTTGAAATAACTATAATTTGATATTGTATCACCATATTAAGAGTTTTAAATTTTAGTTTAAAAATATAAATTTTAAGTCAAATACGATGGTGATAAAACAACATATCGTATATGTTGGTTGAATATTTTGTCGATCAGTGTACTGATAAAAAAATAGGTCTGATTATCCAAAGTAAGAAGATTGGTCAGAGATGATGTGTGCAAATCAAAGGAGAAATCTCAGGGATAAAGATAGAAAGTACTCCTCTTCTTTCAGAAGTACCATTCATCAAACCACAAGAATCTACCTGGTAGTAATTGCAAAATGTAACCAAGGACGTAGTAACTAACAAATTGAAATGTAGCACAAAGTCTCCACCTAAATTGCCCAAGAGTGAGATACGAAGGACAATGAGGGCACAAAGTCATCCCAAGGTCCTTTACACAGAAACAAAAATGAAACACACTAAAGGCAATTATGGGGGCATAAAGTCTCTCCACAGTTGGCTTCAGGACACGTTCCTGACTACTTTCACTAATTTTGCTTATTGAATTAAAGGAATAGAAAATATATTAAGGAAAAAGATATAAGAATAGTTTCCCCAACGACAAAGATATCACAATATAAAGTCTAAAAAGTCACTTGCTTTCTTATTCCAATAACAAAATATGATCAACAATTTGAGCTCAAAGTCTCAGTAATGCCTTTCAATTTGGACAGAGTTTTGTTTCTGATAATTAGAGAGAGATATCTCTTAAAAAATAAAAGAGAGTCCCTTATATAGCCTCTTAAAGAAGGACTTGGGAACAATAACACATCATGTTGCATTGAATTTTGTTAAGAAGACATGCTGGAATTTAGGGGCATTTACCCATTTACTTTTCTCAATGCAGAGAAACGGGTCATGCTATTGAAAGTTTGCATCTTTCAATATCCACCTGGGGGTTTACTTCTAGAAACATATCTAATGCGTAAATGTTTCTAGTCATTCCTACTCTTTACACTCCTTTTAGTGGTTCTTCCTTTTGGCCTTGGCCTTAAAGCCTTTGAATGCATTCGAGTCCACGCTTAAACCTTCAAGGATCAATGGATATTTCATTATTGTGACTTTGACGTCCATGGGCACATCACTTTCCTTGACAATTCCTTCGACTTTGTCATTTGATCTTTCCCAGAGGGGACCTGCCCTTTGGGGCCTTGAGAAACGGTCCATTTTGGTTCAAGAAGAACCCCCCACAAGGGTATCTGCCCTTTGGGTGGTCTTCAGATGGCCTTCAGGCTTATTTCTTCTAGCAGGCTTTATCCTTTATTTCCTTTGGACAAAATGTCTGAAGGATTTCCTTCGGGGAATTTGTCCGAAGGAAATATTCCTTCCCTTGTCTTTCCACCAAGCTTTGCTTTGTTTTTTGAGTGAATTCCTTCAGACAAATTGTCTAGAGGATTTCTCTTTGTCCTTTGCCTTGTTCATTTTTCTGAAGGATATCACTTTGTCCATTTTGCTGAGGGAAATTTTCTGAAGGAAATCCCTTTACTCTTTTGGCCTTTGAATTGGTCCATTTGCCCCCTTTCTGACCTTTGCAAGGGCTGTTTGAGCTCCAAATTAGCCTTTTAATTTTTTGCAATGGTTCACTTTAGCTTATAAGTCCTCCATAAGGGTTGTTTACCCCTTAGAAATTTGCCTTAGTCGATTTTATGTGAATCTCAAATTGTGACATGTAGCAGCATCTGCTGCATTCTGTTGAGTTTTTTTTTCCTTCCTTGGTCACTTTTGCTAAAAATTCCCTCTGCAAGGTCACTTGTGTCTTTGACGCTTGGGGCACTCCTTTGAACTTGTCGCTTGAACCAACCAATTGAACCAACTTTGGTTCAACAGATCAATGGTTCATTCCCTTGTTTCTATTGACCGCTTGAACCAAGATTCTTTAAAACAAGCCTCGTTGAACCCATTGAACCTTGAACCTTGAACCCGTTGAACCTCTGAACCAAAGTGGTTCAATGGTTCAACAGTTCAATGGTTTATTCCTTGAAAATGACTAGGTGTCAAAAACTTATTCTTTTGATTGAACCTGCCTGTAGAAGCCTTTGAACCTGCTGAACCATTAGTCCATCACTTCCTTGTTCTTTCTAAGCTCTTTGATCTTCATCGCACTAGTTGAACCTTTGAACTTGTGAACTCATTGAACCCTTTGGTTCAAGGTTCAATGGTTCAATCTGTTCATTCTTTTTATTTGGTTAAGTCCTTTTGATCTTTTTGAACCAAATGCATTGAACCATTTGGTCATTGAACCTATTGAACCTGTTGAACCTTTAAAGCCATTGAACCTTTGAACCAAAGTGGTTCAATGGTTCAAGCCTTCTTCTCTTTGATAAGTGTTTTGAAGCGATTGAACTTTGAAGCGGTTTGAACTTTGAACCTTGACAAATGCGCTTAACTCTTGCCGTTGATGTTGAACCTTTGAAGCCATTAAACCTGTTGAACCAAAATGGTTCAAGGATCAAGGGTTCAATGGTTCAATCTTTGCTTAGAAGCTTGCCAATGAACTTTTTTGGTTGAACCTTGTTGTTGAACCAACTTTGAAATCGCCTAAGTGTTGAGAGCTTACTTCTTTCCTGTAGAGTCCATAGAAATCAACCTGTGAAGCCCATAGAACTTGGTCTACAGAGTCCATAGATTTTCTTCTTGCAGAGTCCATAGACTTTCTTCCTACAGAGTCTGTAGATTCAAGCCTGCAGAGTCCGTAGATTTAAGCTTGCAGAGTCTGTAGATTTATGCTTGCAGAGTCCGTAGATTTATAGAAAAGCTTTGAAAAATGAAGAACTTGAATGCTTAGAACAATTATTGAAAAGGGGAGAGAGGATTTTGGTCTGTTGAACCAAAATAGTTCAAATTTTGTCCCAAAAATGAGTGATATTTTTGGGGGACAACAGTATCAATACTTTGTTTGAACTACATCAATTGAATAAACTCAGATTTAATAATAGTCACTTTACAACATCATAGAATTCAAATTGAAATTCATTATCAAGCCTAACATCAAATCCATAAAAAAATTTCAATCCATGTGGTTCATCCACTAATTCAAACTTAATAAACTTATCAATGTAAATCCAAACATCAAATTGACATTGAAAATATTTTTTTTGAAACAAAACATTATTTACTAATATTATAGAGTTTAAAACATTTTTTGGGGTTTCACTTCTTAGCTACTTTCTCAACCACAACATCTTTTGTGCCACTTTCATCCTTCAATATCCCTACCCTTTCAGTATTCTCAGTAGTAAAATTAATACGAGCAATATTTTTCCTTTCTTTTTTTACAGCATCTCTTGTAAAATGTAGACTTGGATCAACATCTATCTTCTACTTAAATAAGGCATCAGGATCATGTCCTTGTTCTTTAATTTTTTTAGAGTGTGTTGTTCTTATTATTCAATAGAATAAGCTTCTCCTTGAATTGAATGGAAGAATATAAACTTTTCCATGCATTTTTTGGATGCACATTAAGGATCTCAATTTATTTTTTCAAATTCTCATATTTTTTCTGTAATTTAAAACAAAATGTAATTAAATTTGAACAAAAATAAGTATGAAATGAAATTTGATTAAAATGAAGATACATTACCAAATATTTTTCCTTCTCAACATTTATAATTATAAAAAGGTTGACATCTTATTTTGATTTATTAAATTATCCATGGGCTTCTGCATTCAAATTCTATAACCTGTTAAGCATAATAGTCAATGCATTATCATAATAACTATTAAAAATAGTAACTAACATATATTTATCTTGCGTAAACAAAGCATCAATTTTTATTAGTTCATGTTACACCAATGAAAACAAATTTTCTCATTGGGAGTGGTTGTGATAATGGGCGATTATTTCTTTTATCAATGCCTTCACCCAAACTTCTCAATATATGCATTTTTTATTTCATCTATAACTCCATCATTAAGATTCAAAGTAATAGTTTCTAATACAAAATTGTTTAATGGAAAAGATGTAATAGCATCATCAGACAAGACAACATTCTTTGGTGGGGTAAGGGGTGAAGAGGTACAAGGTTCTTCCTGAGTAGTCACATGAACATTTGTTCCTTGGATAAAATCATGTGGATTGAAAGCAACTCCAACAACTTCATCATTTTCAATCCTTGGATATCCCTCATCAAGATCAATTTTGTTCAAACAAGTCAATCCTTGTGCGCTCGATATACCTCCAACTAGAGAAATTAGGGAATTTGGAACATGATCATTGTAGTGTTCCTCTGCTAGCTACAGGTGCTTGTGGTAATGGAAAAGTCTTTCCCCTTGAGTGACCCAAGTTTGGGGGTAGGAATGGCAGCATACATTTTCTCACAAATTGAAGATGCACTGTAAAATGTAAATTATTTCAGAAAAATGGTAAATGTTAAAAATAATACTATATGTTAATTTGTAATCAAAGGTTTAGTACTTATTTTTGGAGACAGTATCTCCTTTAATATACTCACCTTATTACGATTGATGGGGGTGTTTTCAGTTGGTACATTACACAAAATTTCAATCATAAAAAACTATAATCAAAAATTAAAAAAAACTATAATCAAAAATTAAAAAATATAATAAAAAACAATAAAACTATAATAAAAAACAATAAAAAAAAAATGCAATGTAAAATACCTTGCACAGATGGTCCAAAAGGCACAATAAATGTTGGGGTTTGTTATTGTGGTGGTAGTTCTATGACAACCTCAAATTATATTGAGTCAACTACAATAATAAAACAAATAACTAAAATAATGCACTTCAAACTTAAAATATCATTTAAAATTTTTAAATATTAAACTTGCATGTGGAGATGATGAGGAAGAAACTCTTTCATGTTTCAAAAATTGAAATGATTACAAGGATCATTCTACAAACTCGAAATATACAAATCCTTCAACTCCACATTGTCTTTTTGAGGCAAATTATTTTTATGAGGCATAACTTATAACAAATAAATTTGAAAAATTTATTAATCCTTAACTTGGTAATAGTTTAACAAATAAAAAAATATTAAACCTTTATTCAACAAATAAAAAAACTAAAGTAACCACCTGTTCCTCCAAAGACAAAGTGTTTATGCTCATTTTTAGATGATTCACAGTTGGAATCAGTGTTTTTTGGAGGTCATATAAGTCCTCATAATACAATGTCAAAATAAAATTGAACAAGAAATAATGGAACTACAATTGGTAAAAGTGAAATTTAATTCAACCCTTATCTTAGAGGAAATAAAAATGCACCAGTCATATCTCAAATTAGAAAGAGTACGAACAATGTAAACCAATGCCCAATAGGGAATATATAATGGTCTTCCTTGAAATACTTTTCTCATAAGGAAAAATTGAACCATTGCTTTAAAAAAAGGGTCACCAACATCTTCCATGTGGAGGCCCCTCTTCTAACTATTTGAAAATAAAAAGAAAAATGAGGAATTTACATATTAAAAATTGAATTTTGAATATAATAAGAAAATTATAATTAAATACCAATTCGATTGATCTACAAGTTGAACACTGACTCTAAATACTTATTTTCATAATTCTCATCATCACTTTTTAAGTCCTAGGGTTTTCATTGTAAAATGAAAGACCTGTCAAATTGTGAATCTCTACTGGTGAGGTACCAAAGCAAATCATTTTAGAGTCCAAGATCATGGTGAAGCTCTTCTCGCTAGGGTTATAGGAATACATTAACTATTTGAGTAACCTAATGTTTATTTCATATTGTGGAATGTACATTAGGCCACTAAATGTATATTTAGAAATTCATTGATTATACGTATTTGGCTTTTGTATTATCTTCAAAATGTCTGGGCATAGTAGGTTATTGAAAATGTATTTTCTTTCCATGGTTTGGGAATTTTTATGGGTGGGGGTAAAGGGAGATAAGAAATCTATTCTAAAAAATGTTAAAAATAAAGGTAGAGGGTGAGTATTTATAGGACAAGGGAGCGATTGGGAAACTAGATAGCAGACTGACCAGATTGGGCACTCAACAATGTGGTTTGGCATCACCATTCGACACTATCCACTCAAATTATCATTCAACACAACCATTAACCACATACCATTTAGTTAAGCCATTTGACACAGTCACATGACACAAGTATCCAACACAACCATCTGACACAACCATCAGATAAAACCATCTGATGTATCCATTTGACACAGGTATTTAGCACAACTATTTAGCATACCCATTCATCACATATTTTAGTTTGTCTATTTTGTGGGATTTTTTAGTGTGGTTCAATTCAAAATATATCTTTTGATGTAGCGATATGGTTATACAGATAAAATAGGCAACTATTTGTTTTTGATCCTTCAAAATCATCATAGATTCACCATTGCCCATAAAGGATTCACCACAGCTACAAATCAAATTTATCTAGATTTAGAAAATATTTCAAATAGGTTTTCTAGTAGGGCCTCTTAATATTAACCTTGATTTACAACCCCCATATGCTTACGATGGTCACTTATAAGCAAATCTTGGTAGAGAATACATCAAAGAAAATGGGGTTTTTAGGCTTGATGAGAGCAGCCCAAATGGTAGAAAACCTTCTAGCCTAGATAACATGAAGGGGCCTAAGATTCCATCGATGATTAGGGTTTTTGATCATAATATGTTGAGGACCCAACATATTATACCCAAACCAAAGAGAGTAATGATAAAATGGTGTAGTTTTAGGTCAATACAAATCCTTCCACTGGGGCATAAGAGAGGTAACACCAATCTTGTGTAAATACTCCTCATGTATGGAAATGTATATCTCAAAAATGGATTTCGCATCTTCATTATTAAGATTTAACTTGATATTAACAAGATTCCAAGGGAGGTAGTCATAAATATCCTTGCAGAATAAATCCCCAATTATTTTAATACCTTTTTAAACAATCTCAAACTTTTGACCCAAAAGACCCTGGAAAAGGTAACATTGTGAAAATTGAGCATTGGGAACAACCATAAGGAATGAAAATTTAGAGAGATACCATTTATAAATCCCTCCCCCACCCATATGAGGTTATTTTTGAGTTGTTATCAAGCCTTCAAAATGCTAGGAAAATAAAAGTACATCTAATATTAACAAGAATAGGGGTTATGAGAAGGATTTGGAAACCAATGCCTTGTCAAGGATTTTTTCCAATAGAATATCCTTCAAAAATACAATGTCGCAATAATGTTTTTCATGACTCATTACCTTAAAAATCTCTAATAATCCATTTTTCATTGAGAGCAAGACCTTGGCATTTAATGTCAATGAGCCCAAGTCCTCCTACCTCTTTAGGTCGATAAAAAATGTCCCAAGAAACTATGTGGAATAATTTGTGATGTTCATAATGTAACAAACAATTGGTATCTTTAAGTTTCATTTAATTTGTGAAAGTGTGAGTCCAAAATTTTTTATCTCTTATTCTCGTATGGCACCAAGATAGTTTTTTAGGCATTGGGTTCAAAATATTTTCATCAATTTCAATTAATTACATGGTTCTTCTTTTCAAAATCATAAGAGGAGTTATTAGTGGTAAATTTGATTGATTTGGTGTATCCATATTATTTTCTTCATTGCTAGTTTATTCATTTGATGGTGTTCCCATAGTGTTTTCTTGATTTTTACTTTCACCAATCGGTGTTTCCATGTAATTCACTTCATCATGCATTCTATCATCATCATCAAAATTAAAAACTGTGAAATTTGATTGCGAACTTACATTATAATATGGTATACTATTAGAATTGTCAATTATACTTTTAGAATTTGGCATAATATCATTATTCATTTCATCATTACTTGTGTCATTCAATTCATTAGGGATAATATGTTTATTTGCATGAAGGTTTTTACATTCACTACATTTGCTTTTCTCTTTGCACTTGTAATTTCTCTGGCATTTTGCACTTTAACTTCTTTTTATTGCTATTAGGAAAGCCATCACCCATGATTGCATAAATTTGTCAGCTTTTGATGGTGGGGAAAACAATCCAATTATTAAAAATTAGACTTACTTGATGTGCAATACCAAGTGGAGACAACATTTAAATTATTAAAAAATAGACATACACTCTTTAATCAACCATGAGTAGACAATTATTTTTTTAATTTTGAGGGTGGGGACATGCATCAAACTAGTTTAAAATAGACCTATAGAGTACAAAATAGAACATAATAGATTGTCTAGGGGATAGAAGTCTCGATCTAAAAAAAATGACATTAACCTAACTATTTTTTTGTTTTTAACACTAACCAAACTACACACATGGTCCTATTGTATCTACGATTTTGGATGTATGCATAAACACCCTTAACACTAAAACCATGATCTCTTCAACTTTATATCATCAAAACTAAACATTAATACCTAAACCCTAAACTTGAAACCCTAAAAATGTTAAACTATAAATTGTAAACTCTTAAAACCCTAAACAAATCATTTGATCCACAATTACCTTTATTTAGACTAAGAATTATGTCCATAGGGCTCAATTTGGTCCAAACTGAACCACTAATTATCCCAATTGATTATTTCACTCTATGTGTGATGGCATAGGGGCTAATCAAACCCAAAAATATATTTTATGGTCACAAATAGGTTCAAGAAGCTGAAATTATCCTCAATTGCCTTCATGATTGGAACTTAAACCCTAAACCAATTAATTTATGCTCAATTAACATCATTTATAGTAAAAATTATGTTTATAGGGCTTAATTTAGCCTAAATCACATCACTCATTGCCCCAATTGACTAATTGGCTCAATTTGTGATGACATGGGGACCAATTGAGCCAAAAATCACATTCTATAATCATAAATATGTTAAAGGAGTTGAATTTGGCCCTAATTTCCTTCGCCATTAGACCTTATACCCTAAAATGTAAAACCTATATATCCTAATCCTTAAGCTGTAAACCATAAACCCTAAACCTTAAATCTTAAACCATATTTATCTTAAACCATTTGATTTAAACTCACTTAATTATGTTTATAGGGGTCAGTTCAATGCAAATCACATTATTTATTTTCCCAATTGACTAATTATCTCAATTTATGATGGAGTTGGGGCTAATTGTGCCCAAAATCACTTTCTGTACTCATAAATGGGTTCAAGAATATTAATTTATTTCATGATTCTTGACCCTAAACCCTAAATTTTATACCATAAACTATAAACAAATTTATTAGTCTAAATTAACATCCTTTAAAGTAAAAATTACATTCATAGGGCTCAATTTGGTTCAAACTGCATCACTCATTGCCCTAATTAACCAATTAGCTCAATCTATGATGTTGTCAGGGCCAATTAAGCCCAAAATCACATTATGTAGTCACAAATTGATTAAAGGAGCTAAATTTGGCCCTGATTGCCTTCACGATTAAACTTTATACCATAAAACCTAAACCCTATATAACCTAAGCCTTAATCCCTAAACCCTAAACCCTATAACTTAAATAATAAGCCATATTTACATTAAACCATTCAATTTAACCCCATTTAATTATGTTTATGGGGCTCAATTTAATGTAAATAACATTACTTATTAGCACAATTGGTTGATTAACTCTATTTATGATAGCATTGGGGCTAATTATGCCCAAAATCACTTTTCATACTCATAAATAGGTTGAAGTAGCTCAATTACCTTTATGATTAGACTATGAACCCTAAACCAATAAATTTATCCTTAATTTAAATTATTTAGAGTAACAATTATGTTTATAGGGATCAATATGTAATAAATCACATCCCTCATTGCCATAATTAATTAATTAGCTTAATTTATAATGACGTGCTCATGGCCAATTGAGCCCAGAATCATATTCTATAAGCATAAATAAGTTAAAGGAGATCAATTTGGCCCATGTGCCTTCACGATTAGATCTTATACCCTAAAACCTAAACTCAATATACCCATAACCCTAAACCCTAAATCCTAAATCCTAAACCGTAAACCCTAAATCTTGAAATAATTGATTTAACCTCACTTAACATCCTTTAGAGTAAGAATTACATTCACATGGATTAATTTAATGCAAACCACATTACTTATTAGCCCAATTAACTGATTGGCTCAATTTGTGATGTTGTTGGATCTAATGGTGCCCAAAATCACATTTTATAGCCACAAATAGGTTCAAGTAGCACAAATTATCCTCAAATGCCTTCACAATTGTAACCTAAACCCTAAACCCTATACATTGAACCATAAATTATAAGTTTGAATTGTAATTAATATAAAAAAAACTATAAGAAAAATAATATGATGGTAGAATGCATGTGAAATGTATTTCACCACAAACTATGTACATGATAAATCAACATATGTAGTAAATCTACATATATGGTAATAACACATATGAAATACTTAAGCATACATGGTAATTACGTGTACATAGTACTTCCATGTACATAGTTCTTATATTTTAATTTTAAAACACATTCTTGAAGTCTCGAGAATGACTTTGATTCTCAAGTCTGAGGCATGAACTTGAAAACACATAGTCGAATGCATGTTTTTGAATAAAAAGAACAAAATTCAACTTCAACTATACTCAACACTATGAATTTTATTAAAATTTTATTGAAAATATTTCTACAACATTGACTACACTCTCCTTTTCCTATATATATACTATATAAAATTTTCCATGTATACAAAGAAAACTCTTCTTCAAGAGACTTCTTGTACTGTGCATGATATGCTTTTCTCACCATCAGGGGCTCATTTGAAGATTGAGCATACAAAATTTCCAAAAATGAATTAGTCTTTCGACTCTGCTATAGATTTTGCCCGTCGTGACTAGTTGAAAAGAGGATGTAGCATAGTCTATACACTATAGACTTTGATTTGAGAAAAATAAATAATGAAAATGCCCTAAAAATGAATGGAATTATAGAAGTCATCTCTATTTACATTTAAATGAGAAAAATGAGGGTGGTGATACAAATTTGTGGGATCAATGAGATAATTGATTGACTTCCATGAAATGCACTGCACTTGAACATGTAGGAAAAGCTCACATAGACTTGGGGCAAAAATTATAAATTTATACTACTTTGGAATATTGACCATGGAAGAGTATATAGCTAGTATCATATCAATAACTAATTCACAGTCTTGATCTCGTGTAAATTAGGTAAGGAAAAATAATTTGAGTCTATCAATTAGTAGAATTTTGATTTTACAAGTCAACGAAGAAGTTAATAAGTACCTTGCATGAGGGCCTATATGTTATCTTTCTAATCATCCTAAGGGTCAAAGCAGATGGCAATTTTTTTTAATTTGCTCCTCATTCACATTGAGTATGGCCAACATTCAAGGTGACATTTTTGGTAAATGACAGACATGCTATATATGAGTTGATGAGTGCACTTTCTTGCTCTATAACTTCAATTCCTAGCTCAATTTGTTTTTATTTTTACAATTAAAAAATATATTTCTTCTCCACCCTATGTTAGAATAGAAATAATATATGATCCGAAGCCAACAAATTAATCATTAGGGCCCATTTTGTGGGTTAGATGGGATTATAAGTAAGTCTATTTATTGAGATATCAGAAAATAAACAATATGTTGAAAATAAGTAAATTATATAATTAAAAATAATTTCATCTATATGTAAAATTTAGGTTGTGTGTCCAAGTATTCAATGAGAAATACTAACTTCAATAGTGACAAATGTTTTAATGAATGCTAGACTTTTTCTATAATGTTTGTGAGCACTTAATATATTTCTATGAATGATAGATAGGAATTATCTATACAAGTGAACTATAATGCATGTATATTTATAGATAGAAGGAATTGAAATTGGTAGCTAAATTGACATCAAACATTTGAGAAGCAAAAAAGGTGGAATGATGGGGTTGAAGGCACACAAGGGGACTGAGAATGTGAATGACATTCTTGATAGACCTATGATGTCAATCATGCTCTTGGCAAGTTCTCAAGGATTTAAATGACCCAAAGGGGTTGACTAATGGGATAGAGCCTCTAATGGGTTGAGTGGTTCACTATTGCTCACACCTTTGTTGGTTGAATGTCTAAACTAACTTGGTATAAATTATTATAATCAGTTGATCATGCACTCTCATAAACTAATTAATTGGTTAGTAGTTGATTAAGCATGAGATTACTCTCATGTTGGGTTGGTCAAGTTGGTATGAGTGCATAAATTATACATATATCACATAAATCCTTTTATTTTCCCATCTTGACCATCCAATAGAGGTTGAGTAGGCTAAGGGGAGATAAAATTCAATCAATAGTAGAGGATTATGTTCCATTATATTGTGTAAGGGAACCCTATACTCTAGTAGGCAAGGACAACAAGATGATAGGGGGAAGCTGAAAATAGTAATAAAGATAGGAGAGAGTTGAAATGGATTAATAGAGGGTGTTAAGAGGAGAAACACATACCATCAAAGTTTTAGAAGTGCCTTGATAACACCTAATATATATTTATAATCAAACACATAAGCATCCTAAAATCATACAATGTTATAACTAATGAGGCCATTTTTATGTGGATCTACAATTATTATGTTAGAAGTATTATACTAGTAAAAACATTCCGTATATTTGTCTCAGCATATTTTGATGCTATTTTTGAGTGGGTGAAAATTAGTGGTTGATAGTTGGATAGTGGAATTGACTCGGTGGTACTGTTATTCAACACTATCTCTACCTCCACATAGGTAAATGATAACCATCCAATGAAGGACACATCAATGGTGTTTAAGCCTTGTGGCAAGAATTACAAGCTATAGTGGTTTAACCAACTTGAACTAAGAATCAAAAACATGCCTTTGACATCACCTTGATGCATGTTCACAACCTTTTTGATTATGACACATCCTCTGTGGGATTAAAATTTACTTGATGAAATGAACTTTGAAAAAGAATGCACAACAACACTAGATTTCTTTTAGGAATGGATTCACAAAATTGTGCACTATCATTTAAATTATACTAGTGAAACATAAATTACAATCACATGGATGGATAAAATCAATCAGGAACTACTCTTATATCACCCCATTCATCATGTTTATTATGGGTAAGCTTAACCAACATGCACAAACTACATGTGTGTTGGTATTACTCCCCTAAACTGACCACACCATTTTCATGGTCAAAATGAGTTGAAATTGAATAACTACTCACCATTAATGAGATTTACCAAACATGTAATTTATTTGAGAAAAATGTCAAGGGTGGTATATATAGTTGGTCACTATTTATTTATCATTCAAGAATGAAAAATACCAACCTGAAAAAAGCAATGTCAGTCTTTGTCAGCTTCTTTGATCATACTACCCCCAACAACAAATAATGAAATTAAACTAGAAGTAGTAAAAGGTTCCAAAGGAGTTAGATAAACTCCTTTTATCACAAGAAATTATATGTTCACAACCCTCCTAAATTGCTTAAATAGAGCCCTATGAAATCAAAATCCAAAATTATACTTGATGGTGCGTATATAGTTATCTTTGTCAAACAATAGATGATGATTTTATAGATCATTGAAATACACAAATATAAAGAAGTTAGGGCCCCAAAATGATAAGGAATCCTTATTTTCCAAATATGATCTTCCACATGAAAAAGTATATAGTTTGCTTAGGTGAATTCTTTTTTTCCTGCTTCCCTGCTTAGGGATCTTGTCTGATAAATAAATACCCCTTTAAAAACTTTCTTCAATCTCATATCTATAATATCTTGCTTTATGATTAATTTAATTTATTTTACTATCAAAGCCTTTGAGCACTTTCTTATAATGAATCATGTAATGAAGTAACTTAATAAATCCTTTCTGGGTGTGCTTTTAATACTAATTTTTTAATTTATTTGTATTTTTAATCCAATAAAACTTGTTTTTGTTATGGATCCAATGTAAATGTGGGTTTATTGTGAGATTATCATAAAATCCCTCGCATGTCTACTTGTAATGAATACCGTGATCATTCAACACACCAAATTATCCTAGATAAGCTAGTGAAAACTGAATATATGGTTTTCTTAACAGTAAGCCCCCTGGTGGTGAGATTTTTGGCCACCTGCATGAATGGATGAGGTGGTCATGGCCCAATTGATAATTTTAACATCACCTATATGAATTACTTTTTGATTACTTTCAAATCTCTCAGTCAATCATAGAGTTAAAAATACATATCACAATAATATTACAAAGTTTTGGCTAAATTTTGGTACAAATATATTGAGATATTCATTTGGGCCTTATTTAGGAATATTCCATAAAAATTAATGTAGATATGTGGTGGTCATTATAGATTTAAATGATCTGTGGGTTGTTAGTGTTAGCCATATATGGTTACATATGAGCATTAGAGATTTTTTAGTTGGTAGGGTTAAACATGTGAGGTAGTATTTATGAATGATAAGATAATAATATAAAGTTATATGTCATGTAAAAAGTATGTCAACTCCCATAGGTCATGTAAATATTTATGGACATCTAAGTGCCCAAGATTCTACCATATGGTAGTGTTTAGGGTATCTAGGGGTCTTTATGTAGTCAAGTCCTCAAAACACATAGGTGATCAAGATGTTACCACATGGTTGCACCCAAAAAACCTAAGGGTATGGGCATAGTCAAGCCACGCCAAGCCACAATTTCCTAGAATGTTACCATGTGGTAATATCCTATGCTTGGGGATCTACATATAGTCAAATTCTCCCAGTGCCTGAATCCCTGAGATACTACCAAATGGTAGGATCCTGAACACCCATGGGTCTGGGTAAAGTCAATCTCCCTAGGCCATGGTTACCTAAAATTCTATCACAAGGGAACATCACAGTCACCTAGGGGTCTCAATGTGGTTGAGTCCTCTAGGTGCCTATTTGTTTTGGATACTACCATATGGTAACATCTTGGGCACCTAGGGATCTATTCATAGTCGAGCCCTTAGACCTCAGGTGCTCAAAATGCTTCCATGTGGAAGCATCCTAGACATTTTAGGGTCTTCATGCAATTGAGTCCTCCAACTACCTGAGTGACTAGGATACCACCATGTGGTATCATCCTGAGCACTTGGTGGTTTAATCATGACTGAGCCCTCCTGACATTGGTACTTAGAATGATACCATGTAGCAACATCCTGAGCACTCAAGGGTTTTTGTTTGGTCAAGTCTTCCAAGATCCTAATTTCCCAATAAACTACCATGTGGTAGCATCCCAGGCACCTAGGGGTCTAGGCACATTACCCAAAACAAAGTTTTCTTTATGAAAAATTCTAAGTCATCTGAATTCTTGCAGATTCAAGAACATGGTATGCAGTGTAACCTTAATCATAAAGAACATGAGCAATGGAAAATTGGTGGGGAGGGCATGGACATAAAGAACATGGAAGTGATGAATTTTTTTAAATTGAACCAAGGGGTGATGGCTAGGGGAACTGATAGTGTAACCTAAATACCTCTTCATATCTTTAAAAAAAAGTATACCAAACAAGGAATAAATAAGAAAATATTTGTTCTAAACAAAAACTGAATTCATAATTATTAATATATAAATTAATAATATTAATATATATTATTTTTAATAGTATTATAATATTATAATAAAGTGTGTGTGTGTGTGTATCAGTATTGAATTATATTATCTTGTATAATATATTAAACTTTAAAATAATAATTATTCTAATATATTATTCAATGTAATGTATTGTAATATTGTTTAACATTATTTACTATTACAATAAATATATTAATATATTTATAATATTATAATTATTATTATTATATAATGTATTGCATTACATTAATTATATGTGTGTGTATCTATAGGTATGTGTATATATGTCTCTCTCTCTCTCTCTTTATGTGTGTGTGTGTGTGTGTGTGTGTGTGTGTGTGTGTGTGTGTGTGTGTGTGTGTGTGTGTGTGTGTGTCCACACACACACATATAACATATATATATATATATATATATATATATATATATATATATATATATATATATATATATATATAGAGAGAGAGAGAGAGAGAGAGAGAGAGAGAGAGAGAGAGAGAAATGTAATATATTATATATCTTATTAATGATAAGTTTAGGGAAATGATGGGTCAAATGAGAGTCTAAATTGGGAATTTTTTCTTTCAAAAAAGAGAAATATAAACTTATATATATTATTTGAGGTGGCTACACTCAAAATTTTAAGATGATATAAGGACATGAATTGTAGCATTTTGAGTCTAGTTTCTAAGCTACTAATTTTTATGAAATGGTCAAGTATTAGTATCTCAAACATCTAAAATTTGAAGAAGAACTCATATTTTTAATAAAAATATGTAAGATATCTAGTCGTGCACCCCTCATTTTTTTAATCATCATTTAATATTATTTGAAACTTTCATTGTAAAGTTAGATAAGATCTAGTTTGTAACACACACACACACACACACACACACACACACACACACACACACACACACACACACACACACACACACACACACACACACACACACACACACACACACACACACACACACACACACACATAGTTTTAAATTAGATAAACCTTGAAAAATGATAAATAATGGAGAACTAGCTTTGCGCTCCCCCCACCCGTTCCCCTCTAACTACCTCAAAAAGATGAAAATTTAGTTTTTTTAAAAATGTGTATAGAATTAGGCATAATTTACAAACATATGTTTCTTTGTGTATTTGGATGAATGAATAAAAACATACATAAGAAAATATATACATGTATAGTGTTAGGAAAAATAGCTCCTACAATGCAATTAAAATTTTGAAATAAAAACAAGCTACAAAACATGAGACAAGAGGGAACACATTACAAAAGATATACGTGGAAACCCTATAAAATCAGTAAGGTAAAAACTATGGGGAAAATGGAAGCTTCTAAACTTGATTACATCAAGAGATATCTTTTACACAATATCTCATTCATCAACTCCTTTCAGTGCTAACCACCGGACACTCAATTCTTACAACCAAAGCTTTTAGTTGAGAAAAGCTCACACAACTTCTAGGATCTAACCTCTATGCATACAAGTCCAAGCTTGCATAGATCCTCAAGTGGAAACATAAGGATGACCCCCAAAGGCATAATCAAATATAAAGGAGAACATATGCACAATATCATTTAAAACATAGAAGAGAGACGTAGAGAGAAACAACATGGAGGCCCAACAAATTCATCACATTTCATGTGGGCACTAGTTATCAATAGTAAAATATTTAAATTAATGTGTAAGGGTCAACAAAATAGACCATCCAATTTAGACAAGATCCAAGCCACTTCCATGTGACTCCAAACAATGTTTCCTACACCACATGTGAGGACATTAAATAATAGTATCAGCTTGTTTTTTAATTCCCATATGCACATTTAAAGTCTAAAAGGTGTTACAATAACCTTTTGACTTTATCCACACATGCAAACCATGTGGTCTCTTAGAAATTTTAATCATACCTAAGTGTTCACTAATTATTGCATAAGACAAACACCATGTGACTTTCAAAGACAAACCCATGTGCCTTAGTGGAGTGCTACACCCCACTCCCATCACATCAACTTGATCACACTTGAGTGACCCTACATGGGTCCTACTACATCACCTATATGCTGCATCACCAACATACCACATCATCATGAATAGTGGCCATGAATAGTGACTATGAATAGTAATACATGTATAGTGACTTTGAATAGTGACTTCACATCTAACATACTTCCACTTGAAATCAATATACACAAAATTTTACCACACCTGAGTATTATTTCATCCATCTGCCCATCAATGTATTTTACCCTGAGACAGACCCAGTAAAAGTTTTGTTGCACTACAAGAGATTCTCTACCTAAGTGGCTTCATCAAAATCTATGCCTTCATAGTAGATTACAACACCTAAAATAACTCTCTAATTCACCATAGACTAATCCTTTATCTGGGTTTCTGCCATGAACCAGCTCATAACTCCCACTACTTAGAAGTATCCAATTTAG
Organism: Torreya grandis; assembly: GCA_037957365.1. Taxonomy (NCBI): domain Eukaryota; kingdom Viridiplantae; phylum Streptophyta; class Pinopsida; order Cupressales; family Taxaceae; genus Torreya; species Torreya grandis. The sequence continues at coordinate 2,215,530 of JARHVA010001996.1, read as the reverse complement.
TGCATACCATGGATTTAACGAGGCTTCCTACTCCTAATGAATCTAATACATAGGGTAAAACATATTTTCTCCTCCACTAGGACAATCCTGGGAAGACAAATCAAAATGCAAGAAGTGGGGTACTTCTTTATTTTCCTATCTTTATGCATCTCCATCCTTAGTTTGCTCCTCCATACCACTTTCATCTCATGTTTCCTAGTTAACTGAGCCATCACAATAGTGATCATGTTGGGGCATGTATCCAACATATCAAAAACACATAATAGCAACATACTCTAAATCTTTGGCTCTCTATGAAGGTATTTAAATTATTGTATTACATGTATGACATCTACACCAATCTGTACACTAATTTATTCAATATGGAAACCAACAACTCTTTGCCTCATCCTTATAGCCCTCATGCTCAACCATCTCTTCACAAAGAGATCACTATGTAAGAATCAAGTTATTCCAATTCTTGAATAGCTACACGTGTAAGTAACACTCTTGATAGTAGTTAATATATCTTATAGAAGTTAATACTAGAGTTCTCCATATAGCCTCTAACCATCAACCATTTGTGAACATGGAATGAGTTTAATGGACCAATCAATATCTCCTAGGAAGTCATTGTTTCACTTGGTGCATCACTACACTTATCAAGTTTTTGAGCCCACATCTGAAATGCATCCTACTTTACTAAATGTTGAAAAAACACTAACTCATGTCCCTCTAGTGTTACTCCATGTATTGGTATACCTAGTTACATTACATCCATGTGTATAACATTAAAATAACTTTTAGTTATATAGTCAACACCATCCTTATCCTTCTAGAAATAATAGGTCTCACTTGTTCTTCTTCTTATTCCTAAACTACTTCAACAAGCACAATTCTAGGAGTATTTTGTACTTCTTCCTTTGCATGGATTTTTTTAGCATCTCAAACTAACAAACATGTGATTAGTAGGATACCACAACATATATACCCCTCAATGTTTTTTGTTAAACAATGGTTGAGACACAAAACAAGGTGCATGCCTTGTCCTCATCCTCCATATTCACTAATGGAGACCAACTTACTCCTCATGCTGAACAATTTATTCTTCATCAAGAACATTGTGATTGCTGGTCATTTGGCAAGGTTTGTGAAGATTTTCACACAACTCTCTTGTGGGATTTTCCTCAACAATATTAAAGAGAACATAATCTTCACCAAAATACCCTGTATCTTTCTTCACATAGAGAACTTACTTTCATAAAAAAAAAATCTCATTTTGAACTTGGTCTCTCCTCCTGTCATAGTACCTCCCACTTGCACAAACTAGCCTTGTAATAGAAAACACTCACAAACAAATTTTTTCACCATGGATATGATACCATGGACTAGGAAAAATAGCTCTTATAATTCAAGTAAAAATGTGGGAAAAAAAAGCTACGAAACATGAGACAAGAGAGAACACATTACACAAGATATATATGGAAACCTTACAAAATTAGCAATGAAAAATCATGGGGAAAATGGAAGCTTTCAGAATTCATTACTTTAGTAAATATCTTCTCTAATATAGGTCCTTCAATAACTTCTTTCGGTGCTAACCACCAAGCACTCAATGCTTACAATGAATCATTCAGCTGAGCCAAGTTGACATAGCCTCCAAACTCTGACCTCCCTATATAGAAGTCCAAGCTTGCATGGATCCTTGGGTGGAATCATAAGGATAACCCCCCAAAGGGATAATAGAATATAAATGATAACGTATGTATGTATAGCATTTACAATATAGAAGAGAGAGGGAGAGCGAAAGGACATGGTGGCTCAACAAATTCACCACACTCCATGTGGGTACTAGTGATAAATAGTAAAATGTTTATTTTCATGTGAAAGAGTCAACAAAGTAGACCATCCACTTTATAAAAGATCCAAACCAATTCCATGTAACTTCAAACATTATCTCCCACTCCACAGGTGAGGAAAATCAGCAATATTATCAACTTGCTTTTTTCTTCTCATGTGCACACTAAAGTCTAAAAGGTATTCCCATCACCTATTGACTTTCTCCACACATTTGAACCATGGGGTATCTTAAAAATTTGACCCATAACTAACCCTTGACCAATTATGTCACAAGACAAACCCCATATGACTACCAAAGAAAAATCATGTGCCTTGGTGAAGTATTACACCCCACTCCCATCACATCAACTTCATCACACTTAAATGACCCTCTATGGGCCCTATCACTTCACCTACATGTCACATCATCCGCATGTGACATCACCCATATGCCACATCATCATGAATAGTCACCATAAATAGTAATATGTAAATAGTGATTGTGAATAGTGACTTCACACCTAACATATATTTGTGACATATAGTGGCAAAAAAAAGACTATTTAGAAATCAATATACATGAAAACCTTAAAATAGTAAAAAAAATAAAAAAATCATACATTTGGAAAGAGAAGAGTGTGTTTGATGTTGTAGTAATAGTATTAGGAAATGCATTGATGAAATTCATACTATTTATGATGATAGAAGTTAAATTTAGTTATTTCTAGTAAAAACCATAGCTTTAATTGTGTCTGTGTAGGTTCACACCGTGGTCTTGGGAATCTGAGCCTATAGCCATGTGTTTGAATTTATAGAGATCAAAAGTGCACACACACTATAACACTTACACATTATTAACAAGTACACACTATAATGCATATGTGTTCATAAGACTATGTAATATTAGGAACATATTTCCATTATAATGTATTCGCATTCTTGTATGCAACATTTAAATGTTAGAAAGAAAAGAATGTGAAAGACTAAAGGTAGGAGGGGGTTTACTAAAATAAATATTAAGTATATGTTTTAATTATACTTTAAATTGATTTTAGTAGATATAATAAATTAGGCTCACTCTATATCTTTTAAAATTGGTCTCATAGATCCACAAGTTTTGGAAGATAATTTTTTGAAATCCAATTTGGTTAGTACTTAGTCATTTTCAAGGTTTTTAGTATTCAACCTAGGGATTTTAGGGTAAAATATTTGAAATTGATATCTATTTCGGGTTAACATATAATAATCTTTCGAGTTTTAGGGCCTTTACCATTTATAAGAATTTAGGATTGTCAAAATTAAAGTTTACAAACTGATACACACACAACCACTCTTTTATGCCAATTTTACTTATGATTAGGTACATTATATGCCAAAAGCAACACAAAAATACCATAATCATTTATAACTAGGGTAAATGGGATAATTTGGGGCACATATATGTGCGATCACCCCAATTTAATTTAAATTTATGCCAAAGTGTTGTGCATGGGGAAACATAGGTCATATTGGTGACCCATGCACATCCAACCACCCTTTTATGCCAATTCTACTTGTGCTTAGGTCCCTTAAAGGCCAAAATTAACATAAAAATACCATATCCACTTACGACTAAGGTAAATACAAATAATTTTATGTACCTTTGTTCACGATCACTTCATTTCTCTCCAATTCATGAAAAAATATATGATTGTGGTAAAGTAAGTTACATTATGAACCTTGCACATCCAACCACCAATTTAAGTTGATTTTAATTAATATTAATTTTGTATAGTCCAAAAGTGACACAACAACACTATATCCAGTTATGACCAAGTAATGTTTTAACGTTAAATGTAGATAATGGTATATCTAGGGTTAAGGGGTATTAGATTAGCTTTTACATATGTATGGTGAACTAATCTAAAGAGCACATCAATTAATAAAAAATCAAATAAATAATTTTTTGAAATTATACAATTAAGATTGTTAAAAATAGTAAAGTATAACTATTGACAAATATTTAAATAAAAGGGAATAATTTATACTTATCTAGTTTATCGTGCTTATGCAGGTGTGATTTGAAACAAAATTAAAGGGGACTAGAAGGTGATCCTAGAATAGTCATCAGAATCTGGGAATATTATTTCTATGGCCTCGAATGATTACATCAGATTTGGATGGTTGCATCAACATAGGTATCTATCATCTTTTGGGTTTTCTATCTCCTTTCTTCTGATGTCTTCATATCACACTTAAGCTATCACTCTTGTCAAATGATCAAATTCTAACTTCTCAACCTTGGAGTGATTGTGAAAAAAATGGGTTAGTGGGATCATAGTGTTGAGTTTCCCTAAGGACCCCTCTATCAATGGATACTTCCTACATAGTTAATACTCCAAAGATGGTCTAAGACTTATGTAGTTCTCTCCTCTGTGTTGGTTTGTTTATGTATCAAGATACAATGTGCAATAAGCAATGACATGTAATGGCCTAGCTTGTCACTTGGAAAATATGGCTCATGTATTGCTCTTTATATATGTTTTATACCTATGAAAATGATGCTCATATGATTGATATAGAAATAGGGTTGAATAGGGTTGTTTATCTCACTTGAATGTTATATTCAATGTTCCTTGGCAACTTTGTATGTGAGTTGTATGTAATTTCCAGATAATTGAAAGGTGTGGCATGAATGAGGGTTGATTTTGTGTATATACCATCTATCTATACAGTCATTATTTGATAAAATATGAGGAAAGAAAAGTGCATAAAGAAATATTAGAGATGTGCTAGGAAGGGAAGCTATGCAAATAAGAAATGGATATGCACAATGAAGGGAAGGTGTAAAAGAAAAGAAATGGGCTTTGCAACATAAAACAAGTTTTATAATGAAGGGGATCTATTTACAAAGAAGGAATTTTTAGACATTATGTAGAAGGTTTTGAATCTTACAAATACCTTACGAAACTTGGGAAAAGTGTGCAAAAAACTTAAGATAGTAATAACCCAATAAAAAATGAAAGAAACTTTTTAATCATTCAACTTTTCTTAAAAATTAGTAGTTTTTATGGTGTAACTAGTTGAAAAATACATTGAAAGTAATACATACCACTTGAAATTTTAGATTTAAGAAAAAATAAAATAAAAATTATTATTATTATTGGTGTGAAAACTCTTTATTAAAAAAATTAACACATTTATTAGATCTTTTTAAATTTGATTAGTTAAATCATACTTCTCGAAACCCATTGTAATTGGACTTGAGTGTAAATTATCACAAAGTTTACTTGAAATCATACTTACTTAAACAATGTATATTTTAAAATAGAAAAACTCGACATTTTATTTTAAATATCTATAAAATATTTTTTATTTTTATAAATCGTATGATATATTATTATTCTCAGTAATGAAATTACAACCCTATGATAATAATAAATATTTTAATTCAAACTTAATACCAAATGCTTTAGAAAATAAATATTTTAATTCAAACTTATTGCAAAACATTCTCCCTCAAAAAAGAAGAAAGAGAATGATATTTCTTAAAGACTGAGTAATTATAATGGCGTTATGACAATGCATTTGCCACAGGGACGAGTGAAACTCCACAAAACCGTGGCAAGCGACCTATTATTTAATTATTTTAAAAGACACCTAAAATCGGAATATATCAGCAAGATAAGCGCTTCCGCATTATACCTATTAAGATTGGAGACAACTTCGACAAATTATCGCCATACCCTAAGCAACAACAGAAATAACAACATAGTTACACCGCCAAATTCGTTAAAGCTGAACCCTGAGCAAACAACTTACCTCGTACTGATAAACCAGGCAAGATCCTTAAAAAACTAACCAAGGGATTGTGTGTTACGAGAAAGTGGCCTCTGCATTTAAATCGAAACCCTCCAAAGCCATGAGTTTATGAGCTCCATTATCTATTTTTCAGATACTCAAGAGCTGCTTGCATTCTTGTTTGTACAAGTCAAATCCTTTGAAGGCAGACTAGAAAAGTCCTCCCACTCGAATGAAGGCCTCCATGGGGATTCGCGTTTAATAAAATGAGCACTCACATTTTCTTCCTTGAATGAAATCTCCTCTGCAGAAATAGAGTCCATTCGCTTCTGTTTAAAAAGTCTGTTCATTGCTTGGATTCTGTCCACTAAAGCAAAAAACTCTTCAACTTCATCTCCATTGCCATCTGTTCGTGGACGTTTCGTTTCCCTTTCCTTTTCCGAGTCCTCAGGGTATCGACGACACTGGATCTTCCGCTTTGGTCCCTTGGAATCCATGATATTCATCAACTGAAGGCTTAAAGAACAGGTACAGAAATATTAAATCCAGAGATTCATCTCACCCAAAACCCTCCACAACCGAAAGAAGAAAACTCCATGCTACCCGAAATAACTGTAGGTATCCTGCGGAATTGGGACATACTAGTCTTCACAGGGAAGAAAACTGGAAAGCAGAAACAAACAATATTAAGCAAATCGAGGCACCCAGGGCGGTATTTTATAAAGAATAAATGCGACTAACAACACTTTAAATCCTATTTAAGGGTTAAACAAGTTCTGTTGTAAAATAATCACGAGAAAGTCTCCGTCTCCTCGTCACGTCACGGAAGGTATGTTTCCTGCCGAACATGTGACACCATTTTTAAAGGAAGTGACACCAATAAACTTGGTAGGACCTCTAAAATCAGGAAAAGCGAATGATACAACGCACCGACCGCACTTCGTGATCAAATTTGAAATCGCTCATGTCCTTACAAAGCGTTTGTGAAAATCTAAATACACATCAACGGTGCCATTTTATCGCTATCAGTGTCTGATGCGTCTTGACTAATGTCCCGCGCACATGATGAAGTTTGTCCTGCTTCCTCACATTGACGTAAGCTTGCTTACGCAGAGGCAGCATTTGCTCCGCTTTTTGCGATTCCCTGACAGGACTTAACTACACAGCACGTTTCCTGTTTCCTCTTTGAATAAAGAACTAAATTTTGTCTTTCATTCCACACAGCGTTAAAATACTTGCACCGTATTTTACTGTTAATAAACATAAATATTTGAACTATATTTTACTGTTAAAAATTTATATAAAAGTATTTACATTTAAAAATTTTAAAAAGAAAAAAATAGTAGACAGTATCCCATCACAGGATGAAATTTGCAGAGAAAAAAATTTAGGCTGTTGTCAAAGAAATTATTTTGCCTTCTCGCCTATTATGTTCACTTAATTTTTGTGCTTAATTAGTTGTAAAATTACATTTATTAAGTTTTTGTGAGACTTAAAAACATATAACATGAGTTTTTTTCATTTTTATTTCAGGGAAATTTTATTGTAAAGCATTAAGGTAATCTCTATTATAGTTAATTATATAAATACAAAGATTTGTACGAAAGGGTGAAATATAAATACTGATAAAGTAAAACAAGTGAAATCAAATTGGAAGAAGAGGTTAGTGTGACATGGAAAGTCATGATGATGAATAACTAATATAACAATAAGATATCCACAAATGCATAGTAAACATAATTTGTTAGCTTCTTGACAAAATAATTTTGGTCTCTTATTAATTATCATTAATATTTCCATTTTTTTTATGATGTGTTTTACAATACTACACACAATTGGTATATTCAATGGTTTTAGCATCTCCTTATAATGTGTTCAAGCCAAATTATATATTGCATATAATTGTGTTGAAAAATGAAATGATATTTTTCTTCTTAAAACAATTATGCATTTGTTTAAGACATTAGCAAATTCTAATCTTCAATTTTCGGCTCAATATTTTAAACATTCAACAAGAGATTTTCGAAAGCTACTTGGCTTGGTCCAAAACCATTTTTTGTTAGAAAAAATATGTGATGTAAAACCAATGTTAAATCTTTGCTAAAGGATCGAAGCATATGATGTCCCATCATACAATGAAATGGTTTGTATTGGAGGAAGTTGACCCAAGTCACTGACGAGAATAATAGTTCTTGCATGAACTTGTTTGCACTTATGTTGATGGATAGCATTGTGCAAGCATTGATCAATATATATTAACAATTTTGATTGTGTAAAATTATGCATAAATAATAGAATATTCATAAAAAACTTAATAGAATTGAAGATATGCGTAAATAATAACTAACTTTTTTTTTTTCAAATATAATAATATTTTTTATAAAATAAAAAATTTGTTGATTCTATAAAACATAATGAATCTAATAAAAAATATTTTTCTATTGTAACCAAAACATCCCTTTTCAAATTTTCAAATGAAAATCCTCTTTTAAGTTAAATTTTCCATGTTTAAATATTGTTGAAGGATGAATTAGTTCAAATCTAAACTATAAATCATTATCTTAATTCTGAATTTTTATTCAATGTAAAGTTTTAATCTAATCTTAAGTTGGGTAAGTGTTCCCACAACTACTTTGCAATTGACACGTGAATTTATAGGTCTAAATGAACATATTGTATTAATCTATGTTGGTTTTTGTACTATGGAATTCATCATATTCATCTATGTTTCATGAATAATTGGATTATAGGAAATATTTGAATTCATTAATTTTTGTTATTATTTAAATTATTTTAATAAAGATATTATATGTTTGTATTGATATATAGTTAGTGTTATTTATAAAAAAAAAATGGAATGAAAAATAATAGGTTATTTTGGTGTTTATTTTTGATATTTTATTATAATAAATATTAGTCACGTAAATAGATAGAAGTATTGTAATTAATTTAAAATGTCAGGTTCATACGAATGTATCATATTTTTCAATATTAGTTTTTTGAATTTATTTATAGTATCCAAATATCATATAAACACTTATAAAATGAAATTATATGGATATTTTTTTATATATATAAAAATTTGAATTATGAACAACATGATTTTTTAATTTTATTTTCTTTATATTCCATATAAATTGACAAAAGAAACAATATCTCATGTAAATGAACCTTATTATGGTTTGTCATTAGACCCATTTTTTTTAGATGGAGGATAAAAGGAAGTTCCCTTCCAATATTTGTGTGTGGTGTTCATTGTTTTTTTGGGAGGTGTTCATTGATATGGTTTTTACATCGATATGCTTACATTTATTGCACTAAACCTTACCTTCTATACATGATCGACTATCTAGATTTGCATTTAAAAAATGAATATCATTAGCTTCAGGACAACATTAAAGGACTACCTTAAGTTATGCGTAGTTGAACTAAATGCATTTCCATTTTACTCGTTTAAATGTTTTCAACAAAACTTAATAAGATATGAGGTTGGCTAGCTATACATGTAAAGTATGTGGGCTCTCTCTTTTATGTGATTTAAAGTGTAATATTTATTAATGCTATTCACCATATGGTGGAGTTTCAACTAAAATGAAGATGTCCAAAGCTTGAGATAATATGATATAAAAACGAGATAGTTTTTAAAAAAGTTTCTACAATTTATTATTGAGTATTTTAAAAAGTATAAATTTATATAAGTCATTTTCAATTTATTTTAGGAAAATTATAATTGCTAGAATTTTTTATTATGACATTAATGTACATGTAGTTTATCATATGTTGCAAGATATCACACCTATTTTTGTATCCAACTTTTTATTTCATCGAATGTTACTAAAAATATTATATGTCACATACCTAAAATTTGAATTAATTCACTTCTAGTTTCAGTATTCATTTATGTGCACATAAAAAAACTTTATTCATTCAATTTTCTATATCTTTTAGAAGCATATAATTATTGGTCTTATGTAAAACATCATTAGATTCAAAAAGTGGATTAAAAATAAGCACTAGCTATTTTTTGCATATAACCTTAATTATTTGAAATTAGCTTTAAATATTCTACTCTTATGTATCACTGGGCAAGATAAAAATTGTTGACATGTATTGATCAATGCTTGCATAAGGATTTTCGTCAACATGGGAGAAAATAATTGGGTTCATAATCTATTATTATCATCTATGATTTGGATCAACTTCCTCCATTACAAGAAATTTCAATCTATGTTGGAGTATTATATGGTTTGATCTTTCGGTAGAGATTTAACATTGTTTTTAAATTAAGGAATATTTGGTGTAAAAAAAAGTATTGTGCCAAGCCAAATAGATTTCAAAAATATCTTATTGAATATTTCAAATGTTGAATTAAAAGTTGAAGATTTGAAATGTTATAATGTCTTAAACAAATATATCTTTGTCTTCATAATAAAAAGTTTCATTTTATTCTTCAACATGTTAATATTTAATGAATAGTTTTTCTTCAACACATTATAAGGAAAATTCAAAATCATTAAATATGTTGATACTAATTATACATATTATTATAGAGCATAACAAGAAAAATTTTTTTAGAGATCTTGATAACAATCGTTTGGAGACTAAAATTTCATTTTCAAGAGGCTAATAGGTAGTTATGTCTTCACATAGATTGTCCTCAATGCATTCATTGTATGTGGGTTTTTATAATTGAAATAAAACCCAATGTTATTATCCCATGTTGATGTGCATTTTTTAAAGGCTTTTTTATGGACATATTTATCCCACTTGGAGCAAGATCAATTATTCTCATTCACAACTTGGGATTATTAGTTTCATTTGAAGACATAATAATGTATGCGATAAAATTATATGGTTCCATTATTTAAATAATTTTTTATACATATCATATTATTAAAAATTAAAAATTATGAGCCAAAACTTGAGGATTGGTAGATGCTCATGTCTAGAATATGTATCTCATTGCCTATGTAAAAAACATGATAAGTGCACTAGAAAAACCATGCTTGCAAAAAAATACTCTTCAATGTTAGTACAAAGTGCTTTAAGAATTACACAGGGAATCTTCCATAGTCATAAAATAATGGAAAAAAAATGTGTTCCTCCTCATAATGATAGTATATTAAATACCCATAACCCATAACCTAAAAATGATTTCCATTTGGAGAGAAAATATCAATTTCTAACCTGTTCTCTTATGTGAAGTTGTCTTAAAATATATTGCTAACTATACATCAAAAGAAGAGAATCGATTATAAATGTTCTACCATATGTTACTGACTATTTCATAAAATACAAATTTAGATAAGATATCTTCAAATGCCATTAGAACACTTCTAATTGATAGATATGTCAACCATGACATTAGTGCACATGAAGTTTGTTATATATTAAAAATATCCCACTTGTTTTGTGCAACTAATCATTTGTTTCATTGAATTTTGGTAAAAATATTATATATTATATTTTCACTTCCTTCGTCATTGGAGTGATTATCTCTTATAGAATCAACAAAGTGTTGGTTTTATGAAAAATATTGTCACGTTAACAAATGAAAAAAATTGTCAACTATTGTTCACGTATACCCTCAATAATTTTAAGTTCTCTATAAATAATATACTACTTATGCATCATTGTGCATGACCAAAATTGTTAATACATATTAATCAATGCTTGCATAAGGTATTCCGTCAACATAGATGCAAACAATTTCATGCAAGATCTATTATTCTAATCGATGACTTGGGTTAACTTCCTCCAATATAGACCATTCCAATGTATCATATGCTTCAATATTTTGGCAAAGTTTAATTAGTGGTTGTATATTTTACACAATTTTTCTAAGGAAAAAAGGTTTTAATTCAAGCCAAATAACTTTCCAAAAACTCTTATTGAATATTTAAAATGCTGGGCCAAAAGTGGAAGAGTAGAATTTACTAATGTATTAAATAAAATTGGATCAAAAATTGTTCACACATATTTTACCTAAAAATCATCTAGTGCAAATGCATTATTTTTTAAAGAAGAATAAGTCTCATTCATTCTTCAACATAATTACATGCATAAAATAGTTTGGCTTTAACACAATACAAGGAGATGTTAATACTATTGAATATACATATTGCATGTAGTATTGCAAAGCATACCTAGAAAATGATTGGAGATAATGATGGCAATCAATAAGAGACCAAAATTATTTTGTCAAAAGGCTAATTAGTCGATTGCATGTAGTATTGTAAAGCATATTTAGAAAAAATTTGGAGATATTGATAGCAATCATTAAGAGGCCAAAATTATTTTGTCAAAAGCCCAATTAGTTATGTTTACTGTCAATTTGTGGGTATCTCATCGTTGCGTTTGGTCATTTGTCATCATTACTCTCCATATCATACTGCCTCTTTCTTCAATATTACTCCACTTCTTCCACTCTATCAGTATTTATATAACACCTCCCTTATATAATTAAAAGTGTTTACAAATTTGATTACAAAAAAAACCATGTTAACAATACATTATATATTTTTAAATCCCATAAACATATAAGTAAAATGTAATTTTATAACTAATAAATACTCCATAAAAAAGTTAAATAAACATAATAAATCAGAAGACAAAATTTCTTTAACAAAACCCTGCATCATAGAACATACAACATAATATTTTATGTTAATAAATACCACGTAACAAAGATAAGTGGGCATATTAGGCGAAAAGGCCACTTAAACCTTCTCTTGAAAAGGTTAAGTGGACATGGTAAACGAGAAGGCAAACTTTTTTCGAGAGGAGCCTACATCAAGGAACGAACGACATAATATTTTATTAGTTATTCATATGTGCCATATGTGGCATTCCTCATAACTTGTCTCTGCAAATTTTAGCCTGTCGTGGGACATTGTCTATTATTTTAAAAAAAAATTAAATGTAAATATAATTATATAAATTTTTAAAATTGAGGACCATGAACATATTTATGTTTATTAACAGCAAAATACAGTACATATATTTTAAGGCTGCGGGGAATGAAAGTCGATTTTAAGTTCGTTATTTCTTTATTCAAAGATGAAAGAGGAAACGTGCTGTATGGTTAAGTCCTGTCAGGCTGTCGCAAAAAGCCAGTGATAGAGCAAAGGCTGCCACTACGTAAGTAAGCTTACGTCAGTGTGAGGAGGCATGACAAACTTCATCATCGGCTACTCAGTCAACACGTATAAGACTTTTCATATCTATAAATTGGCAGCATTTATTTGTTTTAATCGAGACGCGAAAGACTTTGGTATGGATAAATTAGGTGCCGTTGATGTATAATTAGGTGCCGTTGATGTATCACAAAGTGCGGTAGGTGCGTTGTATCGTTAACTTTATCTAATTTTAGAGGCCCTACCAAGTTGGGCTCGTGACGTGACGATCAAACGGAGGCATTCTCGCGAACGTTTTACAGCGAAACTTGTTTAACCCTTAAATAGGATTTAAAAAGGGGTTAGTAGCATTTATTCTTTATAAAATACCGCCCGGGGTGCCTTGATTTGCTTAATATTGTTTGTTTGCTGCTTTCCAGTTTTCCAATTCCGCAGAATATTTACAGTTATTTTGAGGTAGTATGGAGTTTTGCTCATGGACTTCATGTTGTCCAGTGACTAATTAGTCTTTCTGTGCAGGGTTTTGGGTCAGATGAAACCCTGGATTTAATATTTCTGTACCCATTTCTTTAAGCGCTCAGTTGATGAATATCATGGATTCCAAGGGACCAAAGCGGAAGATCCAGTGTCGTCCATACCATGACGACTCGGAAAAGGAAAGGGAAAGGAAACGTCCACCGAGAGATTGCAATGGAGATGAAGTTCGAGAGTTTTTTGCTTTAGTGGACAGAATCCAAGCAATGAATAGACTTTTTAAACAGAAGCGAATGGACTCTCTTTCTGCAGAGGAGATTTCATTCAAGGAAGAAAATGTGAGTGCTGATTTTATTAAACGTAAATCCCCATGGAGGCCTTCATTCGAGTGGGAGGATTTTTCTAAGATGCCTTCAAAGGATTTGACTTGTTGTACAAACAGATCTGGAGTATCTGAAAAACCAGATAATGGAACTCATACACTCATGGCTTTGGAGGGTTTCGATTTAAATGTAGAGGCCAGTTCCTCGTAACACCCAATCCCTCGGTTATTTTTTTTAGGATTATCAGTACGAGGTAAGTTGTTTGCTCAGAGTTCAGCTTTAACGAATTTGGAGGTGTAACTATGTTGTTATGGCGATCATTAGTGTTACTATCTTAATAGGTAGTGTGTGGAAGCGCTTATCTTGCTGATATGTTTAGATCTTAGGTGTGATTTTAGGTGTGTGATTTTAGTGTGTGGAAGAGCTTATCTTAATATTTTCTTGCCACAGTTTTGTGGAAGAGTTTCATTCATCCTGGGGGCAAATACCATCTTGTTGGTATAGTACACTTGATGCATTGTCATAACACCATTGTAATAATTCAGTCTGTAAGAAATATAAATTCTCTTTTTTTCTTTTCAATTTTCTTTATTTTTTTTCAAAGAGAATATTTTGCAATAACTTTGAATATTCCCTCTTTCTACAATTGCCACGATTAAATATTTGCTTAAATTGTCACGGGCTATCAACATATTAATTTCTTTTAACAGTCGAAATTTTTGAAGTTCGTATGACATGAAAGGTCAAAATAGAATTCTTATTCAAAGAGGAAAGAGTTAAGTCCTGTCAGAAAATTCCACACAAAGGCTGCCAGTATGATGAGACGTGGATCGGCTTTTACCGACTCACGACGCAAAAGACTTTGATATCGATAAATTGCACCGTCGATTTCTTATCAATTTTAGGCGGCTCAGACTGTAGTCTGGAAGTTGACGGTCTGTAGCCTGTTTTCAGTGTTTTAGATTGTGTATTAGGTTAACATTTCCAATAATTCATTAATGTTGATAAGCCATTTATATATAAATGTAAATACAATAAATAATAAATTAATTAATTAGTGAGTGGTAGTTTTTTAAGTAGAAATTTTAAATTGTTTTAGGAAGACTTAATAAAAGTTGGTCGTTAGAATTGATAGGTAGAGTGAATTAGAAATTCAAAGTTGATTATTAAAATTATTTTTTCGATTATTTAATTATCTTATTCTTTTTTAAATATAGATAAAATAAAATTTAAGAAATATTATTTTACGAAATAATTATCTACCTCTTTCTTTGTTATTTATTTAGGAAAAAATGACTATTTTTCTAATTTTAAATTTTAATGACAATATAGAATTGGGGTTTTTAATGAATGTTTATTGAGATGTATGCAAATTTCTAGTTTTTATTTCTTATAAAATTTCATAACTATATTATTTAAGAAAGAGTTGCTATTTTTATAATTTATAATGTAAGATGTAGATATTTATGGTAGAAATTATATAACAATTTTTAAACCCATATTTCAAATTACTCTCCATGAATTACCATAAAATAAGATAAATAAGGAAATTAAATAATACTTTATTAAAGTTTTATTGTTGTTACAAAGCTTAATAAATTCTAACAAATTAGTATTTAGTTCTTTTATTTAACAGGGTCTTAATGAATTTACTTCTCTTAATAATCAATTTTCTAATTATCTCACATCACAACATTACATTATTTTAACTTATCTTGATTTACAGAACATGAAATGAAATGTTGATTTAAAAATTATAACATGGTTTCTATCATAAATATTTACATTTAATATTATCTAATAATATCATTATTGTCATTACAACAAGACTTTTCTTATTTATATGTTTAAAGTTTTCACAATTTTTTCAACAATGAAATTAAAATATGTATTTTAAACTTTTTTATTCACCTATTAAGTTTTAGTAGTTAATATTTAATAATAAAATTTAAAAATAATAATTTTATTATAACAATTGAAACTTTAAAAATTCATTTAATTTCCTTACAAATTAATCATTGGTTACAAAATTAAAAAGATTAACTAATATATAATCAATGCTTATAGGGTTCAACTTGAAAATAAGTCTTAACTAGTAAATACAAAAGGATATATGGTAGGGGTAGTGGCAGGGGTGGTGGGATCATTTGTCTGAAGTTACCATTTATTAAAAAATATCATGTTTCAATTACAAACTACTTTTTATTAGAAAAATGTTCAAAATTATATAATACGAATGTGTGTAGCATAATGAACATTGTATTTGAGTGACATATATTTTAACTATGAAGACATACTACGATGATACATAATCATGAATCAAGATGAAATGTAGTAGCATCACTAACCTACGAATAGGGACGAGGGAAGAAGTGTGTCATCTATCAAGTAGGCCTCTTGAATTCCAAGAGATGATAGAGGAAAAGTAAGGTTCACAACACCAACTGGCTCTTAAGAAAATTTATATGGTGGATTTGATATAGATGCCAAGTTCTAATTTGGTATGTTTGACAGGAGAACTATACAAGCTTTTAAGTTTCTTTCTTATTGGAAAATATATTAACCTTGAAATAGAAAACATGCCATCTTGATTTAGCAAATACATATCCTTTATGTATTTCAAAAATTATCTTTAGTACATACATGGCCTCAACATTTTGTGAACTGAGTTTATCTTGAAAAGATCCTCAATGACTACAAAGCTTTTTGATATGAAGCCAAACTCAAATATGTATTCTTATGGATAAGGGAAAAAATAATCCAGATTAGTCTTAGAGAAAGCATAACATAAACTAGATAGCATGAATATTTGCATAAAATATTATAAAAGAGATTGATCTAGTTAGAATAGGAACATCATGAAGGAAGTTTTTAAACTTCCAAACTAACAAAAGATTTTCTATCATATTAATTATTATCATTGAATTGTCTTTCATCACAAAATCCATGAAACCTTTTGTCAATGTCATTTTAAGTCTTTCAACAAATGACATTATTTCAATTTCATTGTTTGCAACAAGAAAATTGAAGCACCTTTGAAAAATAAACCATAATAGTTTAATAAGAAAAACTAACTTTTAAGTATGTTTTCAACAACCATCAAAATTAAACACAACCAAACCTAAAAATAAAAGAAACCCATTTTACAACAAACTTGTTAGTTAACATATAATGAAACTTAACATATTAAATGAGAACGAGAGAATGATATATTAAACTCAACATATAATAGAAAATTTTAACATATTATCATAAACTGAAAAGGACTAATTCGAACTCACTCGAATATCATACAAACTTTTTTTTTTAAAGATATTGAATGGAGGTATTTAAAGAACATTTACAACTTCAAATTTGATTCCAAATGAGTAAATTTAATATATTAGAGTCCTACAAAGTTATGATCGTGATTTTTCAAATTTAAAAAACAAAATCATTCTTTAATTTTTTCACGTTCTTTATTATCAATTTATTATAAAAATAACGTCTACGATAGAAAGTTTAATTTAATTTAGACATTAATGTCCAACAAAAAAAAGTTACGGGACTAAAAATATATTGCATGAATCTAAAGCCAAAAACATTTGCAAAAAATTCAGAAGAGAAGACAAAAATAATAAAAAGCAAAGATTATGCAAAATTTGTTTACCCTTAAATAGAATTTAATATGATGCTAGTCGTATTTAATTTAATACCGCCGTGGGTGTCTTGAATTTCTCAATACTGTTTTACAGTTCTTTTTCCTTCTTTGTGAAGTCTCGTATGTTCCCAAGAGCCCCAAATGGCGCAGCATAGTTACCGTAGTAGTTTGTTTTTATGTAGGGTTTTGCGCCGACTTGTTCCTTTTCTCTGTGGAGGATTTTGGGTGAGGCGAAAGCCTGGAATTTATATTTATGTACCCGTTTCTTCAAGCGCTTAGTTTGTTCTCATCATGGATTCCAAGGGACCAAAGCGGAAGATTCAGTGTTGTACAAACCATGAGGATTCGGAAAATGATGGACAAACGGAAAGCAAACGCCCACCAAGAGATGGCAATGGAGATGAAGTTGAAGAGCTTTTTGCTTTAGTGGACAGAATCCAAGCAATGAACAGACTTTTTAAACAGAAGCGGATGGACTCTATTTCTGCAGAGGAGATTTCATTCAAGGTCAAATGTGAGTGCTGATTTTATTAAACGCAAATCCCCATGGAGGCCCTCATTCGAGAGGGATGACTTTTCTAACCTGCCTTCAAAAGATTTGACTTGTTGTACAAACAAGAATGCAAGCAGTTCTGGATTATCCGAAAAAACAGATACACCACGTCTTAAATTTATTGCTTTAGATAGTTTCGATTTAAATGTAGATTCGAAGGCCACAACCTCGTAAGACCCGGTCCCTCGGTTAATTTTTTAGGGTTTTGTTGATTCGTACCAATCTCTTGCCACAGTTTTGTGGATGCGTCTCACCTGGTCCTAATGTCATCCTGCTGTTATAAATTGCAACCCAGTGCCAAAAAATCATGTCCATAAATCCCTGTTTTTTTAAGGAGAATGTTAATCAGAGTGTTGTAATTCGATTAGTGACGATGATAATATATCAAACAATCCACCCAAATAATGAATTTCATATATATTCTAAATAAAAGGCCGAATTTCTGTATTTTGTGACAAGTATCGTTCAACAGGCAAATTTGATGGCAACCCATTGTAGGTTTTGGGAAGTATGATTTATGTGGTGTAATTAAAAAGGATATAATAAATCAGGTTTTTGTTGCGTTTTGGTCCGCAAATGTTAGTCAAATCGAATATTTAATTTTGCTTATCAAAGGTAAATCTGGTAACGGAACGTAGTGGAGAGATCGATGTAGTGGTGGATTTTCCCATTATTTTCACATTAACGTGAAACACGTAATAACGTGAATCAAATCTCATTAATTAAATAAATAGTAATTTAGTATTATTATTTTTAATTGAAAAGTATATTTTTATTAATGTAATTTAAAATAGTATATTATTAGTTATATAAAAAAAGTGGAGACGTTGCATTTTAGAAGTCAAATTATATCGAATTAAACAATTTTTTAAAAGTGAACAAAATTATAAAAAGGTTAATCTAAGATCTTATAAAAGATAAGTTAAACTAACTCAAGTGCATATCAATTAAAAAAGGAAAATAAAAGCACAAATAATAAGGAAACCAATAAGCAGTAACAATGAACATGACAGTTAGCAGAGGTAATGGATCTTTAAAATTTCCTCCCTAGCTCCTCTGAGTAGGAGGTATTTGTCAATAGGTAAGGGATCCCAACTATCATTATGTTATTTGTTCTCAAAATCTTCTTGTTTGGAAGACGAAATGGCAAGGCCCAACCTTGAAAACTTATCGTGTGGAGAGAGGCACCATCCCCACCCCTATCTCCCACCCCCTTGCCCTCCCTCTATTAAACTTGTCAAACTCATCTTGGTGTGGGAATGACCGACAAGAGTGAGGAGACGACACCTTCGACTTTGAGACTATTAACGTTGAAACTCATGTCAACATCCATGAGGGGCAGAGCGATAGCATGGAGGATCTGGAGGATCACAACTAACAACACAAATAATATTCCCATTGTGATCCAAGAGGATTTATAGATGATGAAGATCAAGACGAACGTTATTAATTTCGAACTAGATATGGAGGGTAACATTAGAAGTCAAAGTAACTTTGATAGGTTTAAAAAATCTCTTTTCCATTTTTTCATGATTAAAAAAAGAATTATTTATAGTTTTCCAAATCTAAAAAAGAATTACAGAATGAAAAATCTACTAAAATTTGTTATAGCTTACAGGAATTAAGGCAAAGTCCCTCAAGAGAGCCATTTTCTATGTGAAATATTTAGGTCTAGAAGGCTCAAAGAGGGTACAAATCCATCTCCAAGTAGAGTGGGCATAAGGGCAAAACCAAAAAATATGTTTACAGGTTTTTGCTTAGTGATAGGTAGGGGAAATGGGATTTGATACCACCATGTGCTTGAGACAGTCACCTACAAGCAAACCCTCTTAGACAATATACCAAAATAAATGGGATTTTTAGGCTCGATGAGAGTAACCCCAATGGTAGCAAACCTTCTAACCCAGATAACATGAAGGGATCTAAGATTCTATTAATGATTAAGGGTCTCAATTTCAATGTGTTGAGGAGGCAACATATTATATCCCAACTGAGGAGAGTAACAACAAAAGGGTTTGAACATCCTTTGAGGTCCTTATTTAGGTAGAGGTCTATGATATATAATTTTGAAAATCATGAATTCAATAAATTCATTTGATGCTTGAGATATTTGCTTGACTATCTGAGTTCATGGTTATTTACTTAACATAATCTATAGGTTTCATCTCATTATTTCTAGGGTGTTTTTTAGGCTTAAAGGAATCGAAGCTATGCCTAAACCACACTATATAGTTTATCCTTTGACTTTGATTTTCTTTAAGTGCTTATGCACATGGTCCTATTTATAAATTAAATGGCTAAATTGGTTGGCATGTTTCACTTGTAGTGTGTTTTTAATATCTATATCATGTCTTGAACAAAATATCTTGCACTTAGGCATTTTCTCAGACCATCCCCAATATCATCCTTTCTAGGTGGTATGATTCTACTTAGCCCAAGGATTAGGTTAAAAATCCATCCCACTTACCTGGCTTCCTTAAGGTGACATACATCATCAAAGAGGTTTGTACATAAAATCTTAGGCAAGTGAAGAAGTGAGAACCATTCACATGTCATCATTCTATTTACCTAGTAGCCTAGAGGTGACATTGATAAAAGAATTTGTACGGATGATCCCAAGTAAGTAGCCAACAAGAGCTATCCATGTGTCATTATCTCACTCATTTGGTAGCCTAGAGGTGATGTCAATAGAAGGATTTGTATTGATGATCTTGGGAAAGTAGAGTAGTGATAACTATCTACGTGTCATCATCCTAATAATCCCATCATATTTTAATCCATAAACGGTGTACACAATTCAAATTTTTAGTAGAACAACATGATCTTACTACTTGTCACCATCTCACTAACCCATAGCCCCAAAAGGTAAAGAATAAAATATCACACCTCAGTCACCATTGAAACAATGACACACATACACAATTAATTCACATGAATTAAAGAATTAATGCATTCAATTCTCACATCCAATGCAACCAAACAATATATTTTGAATTTCCATTTTCAGTCTAATTACATCACCTCCAAGCTATCCAAAGTGTTGGAAATTATTAGGCCAATTAAAAATTGTAAATCTAGAAATTTATTTAAACTAGTGATTTACAATCCTTTTTACAGAGTAAATAATTTATGAACAACATCAATGGCATCCTCATATCGCATCCCAATTCCCTTTGCTTATTCAATTTCAGGCCCAAAAGAGCTTACATATGCAACATTTGATTTAACATCTTTTAACCACACGTTCAATAATTATTTAGAGATTTAGGAAAGGGTCAAATTAGTTAATCCATACAAGGATGAAGGTCAACTCCCTCTCTTCACATGTAGATATAGAGATAATCTCATGGCCATCAAGGTAGTAGGCCTTCACAATGTAGTGACTTCAATGACAAACAGAGAAAGATATAAAAAGTAGAACTATGATAATACAATACTAGGAACATAATTTTAGAATACTTATAGATAGGACCACACTCTCTAGACAATAATGTAGGACACTTGTGTCCATTGATACTAGACTTGTCTACATTGATTGTGATAAAAGTTTGACTATTTCACCTTTTGCGCCTATGTATACTAAGTAGGTTAAGACATCATGATACTATTTTGATGAGTGGAATTTATTTATTTTAATTATTTTATCTTTGAAGCCCTAACAACACCTTGAAATCTTGCAATCTGAAAAAAAAGACAGGGAAGTATAATACGATGATTTGAACCCAATCACCAACTTTATAATTAATCATTTCCTATGTATCTAACTCCAAAAAGGGAATTCAAAGTGACATAGTTCTCCTAAATAGATTGATTATGAAATTCTACTCCTTGAATATATGTATGCAACTATAAATATGGATTTTATACTTGACAATTATATTTCTTGACTTTATTTTAGATGATATAAACAAGGCTCATGGGTACTCCGTATGATTGATTTTAAATTTGGGAAGAATAGGGAATATTTATCAATGTACAAAGTATACAAATAGTGCTAAGATATGAACCAAGTGGGGATAATTTATGACATTTGAATTATATTTATAGAAAAACCTTTGGACATTTTCCTTAAGCTAATATTATGAAACTTTAGTGGATACCCAAAAGAGTAATTCATAATTTTGAAAATAGATGTTATTTGGTGTGGGATGTGGTCACCTCAAGTGGACATGTCCATGGAAGTTTAATTATCTCAAAAAATAAAGAATAGTTATCCTTAATTAAGGAAATTATGAGGGTAATATAAATTAGTTTTAGCATTTGAGTTCTAAAGTTCAATATAGTAAAAATGACAAAAAAGGGTCAAGCCTTCATATAGATAAATAACTTAGAGGAATGGATAATAAGAGTTGTATATTTGCACAAGTTGAATGGTTTGGGCTGTCTCTAAAATAATCATTATCAAGTACTTATGACAAAATTAAGATATTTATTTTAGTCAATTATTTATAGAGTATATGATATCCTTACTTGAAGTTCACATCCTTTCACAATGTTTAAAGCATCCACATACACCCTTTCGGGACTTGTGCCATCAAATTATTCTAGACATTCTTGCATCTAATTTAGAGCACATTTCTCATGATTAGCTCATAAATTTTGGGGAAAAGGTTTGCTAGCATACCCTCTTATATAACTGCATCCATACTGATCTTTTTCACTCATTTTTTAAATTATATACGCCAAGCCACTTGTTTATTTATTTCTTTTTAAATATTATTAACTTATTAGTGTCATCTTATTCCACTTCACCTGCATGAGGAATTTAATAAATTCATATAATAA
Organism: Torreya grandis; assembly: GCA_037957365.1. Classification (NCBI taxonomy): domain Eukaryota; kingdom Viridiplantae; phylum Streptophyta; class Pinopsida; order Cupressales; family Taxaceae; genus Torreya; species Torreya grandis. The sequence continues at coordinate 2,193,021 of JARHVA010001996.1, read as the reverse complement.
AAGGTTTAATATATAATTTGTAGGTTTAAAGATAATGATACAAGTATAACATAGTCACTTGATATTATTCCCTTATCTTTTCCTTTTAATCTCCCCTGTAATTGGCTAGCATCACAATTAATATCCCATATGTGGGTATCTTAGGTCATTCCTTTTATATACATTCAACTACATAGATGAAAATTTGTTAAATAGTATAACCTTATCCAATGGAAACCTCTAGAATGACTAATTTCTTGAAAATCCCCTTGAGCGTACATTTTAGGCCAAAATATCCACCAATTTTTGGAAACACTTGCTGTATCAATAGAAATGAATAAATGGAGTAATAGATGAAACTAAGAGAAAAATAAAGTTTGTAATTCCTTTTGGTAAATAAAAAAAATCTCTATATTTTCCTTCCTCATCACCTATATCCTAGATGTGTAGATCACCTTTATCCATAACCATCTTAGGAATTTAGAGAGTCTAAGACTCATCATTTTAAGATCCCAAAGAAACAAATCCTCTCCCATTAAACCAATAGGATATATATGTTTGATCATGAAAAATGTTTAGTAGGAAAAGTAAATAACATAAAGTTTAGATAAATATATAAATTAATTTACATATTATAAAATTATTCTTAACCTGTATTTAAAACATTGCACCTATCATATGTTTTCAACTTTCTAATATGTTCACCAACAATGATATCCCTTTTGAGAAATGTAATATATAATCAAGGTGGGCATATTTCTTGCATGACAATTTTGAATTTTCCAATATGTGGTTTTCTTAAAATCTAGAGCCTTTACATATGTTCCATTGATCTTTCACCATACATTTTTCTTATTTTTTAAAACATTAAGGTCTTTCTATAATTATTTTATATCTTTGTATTTTGGTGAAGTATGCATCCACACTGATACAATAAATTCTTGGAATATATGCATCAAGTCAAAGAAATGGCTTATTAAAAAATCTTTACAATAGAGAAGATTGTATAATATAAAGAATATTTTCATTCCCTTATGAATTGCCTCTAGGTGTGTCTGACCTACACCTTATTTTTACCACTCTAATCTCCATAAAATTTATATCAAAAAAATATTCACTAAATCAAAAGTATTTTATAGCATTGTAAATAATCTCCATGAGAAATTGATTTTGGTGATTTTATTATTTCCATATGTCCATTATATTTCAAAAAATTTAAGAATGATATTAATGTTCTATCCTTAAAAATATTATATGGCCATCAAATTTTCTTTCAAATTACATGAGTACCTTAAACATAGTTAGTTACCACACATTGGGCATGCATGCTTTCCCTTTATTTTCAAACCCAAACAAACTAATAATATTTAATAAACATGGATTGTCTCTAGTAGATAAATCCATAACATTTAAAAACTCTATTATCAAGTGGTCTCAAAACATAAGTCATATACATTCCTTTCCACAAAATATGAAATGCATATACAAGAGGTTTAAGGTAAATATCCATGTTTTCACCTAGTTCTTTTTATGGACCAACAGAGAAAAAATATGTTCTTTTCATAACATAGGCCATGGAGGAATGTTAAAATTTATCAAATAAATAGGTAAAAATAAACATGTTATTAACCATTTTGAATATATAAGTTAACCACATTCATTACAAGACCTAACCATGCAATCCTTATAATGTGATTGAGTTTGTAAGGTCAAATCTCTTCATTTTATTTGATATCTAAGAAATCAATTTGTACACACATCACCACACCATTTCCACTATTATTTTAATGCCATATAATTATATTTATAAGTTATTTTCAATGATAAAAATGATATTGTGCACTACTATGTTACAAATGCCACTAAACCTTATGTGAAATTTAATATCCAATAACACCATTAGTGAAATAACTTTCATTACACACATAGGATTGGGAAAAATTATAGCATTCATGCACTATTTATTAAATAACATTTATTCAATGATACATGAATCATATTTGTTATAGGAAATGCCCAATGGATATGATATTTGTTGTGATACACTTCAAAATGTAGAAGTTATGTTTTCTTCAAGTAAAAGAACAATTTTTAGAAAACTGAACATGTGTAAGATTTTCTTAAGCAATATTCACAATTTTTATAATTATTATATTTATTAAAAAAATATTTATATTAAAAAACTATTAGAATGAGCTCCAAGAATGCCAATCTAAGTGAATTTAATGATTCAATATGTAATGTGAGACGTCTATTATTCAAGATAATATAGAGCAAATAATGTAGCTACAAAAATGAGCCAAAATAATCCACATAATATTGCATTGGAAATATGAAAGGGGATAGATACATATATATGTTGGAGAAGGAAAGATACCACATATTTTAGTGAATGTGGTATTAATCTTTCCAAGTACCCAACATGACCTCTAGAGCCCTAAACAAGGAAATGCAATTGTATTGCCAAACTCATAGGAAAAAATGCCTACACCCAAAACCCCCCCATAACCATAACTTAGGTAGGAAATGATACAAAAAAATGGGTCTTAGAAACAAGCCCTGATGAGGTACCCATATGCAATGCAATCTCTCATAAAGTAGAGAAAAGGAGAAAACCCATAACAAAAACTCCCCCCAAAAAGAGAGACAAAAAAGAAGTGAAGAGGCTAGAGCCCCCCTTGAAGATGATGAAGATTTTAAAGTGGACCATAGCCTAAGAATATATCATAGATGAATGAACTTGATTTAAGTGAAGAGTTTGATGAAGATATCAATAACCTACTCTGAAGACTGGCAAAATACTAAGTTGATGTCCTGATCATGAACCAGCTCTTGAATGAAGTGTATGTGAATTTGACATGTTTGGTCCTCTGATGAAAGATCAAATTCATACAAATCTTAATGGTTCTCTATTTTTCATAAAATATAAATATAGGTCACTTGATTTAGATACCAAGCTTAAAAAGAATCCCTTGAAGCCAAATAACCTCAATATCTACGTTAATAGCTCCCATGTACTCTACCTTTATGGAAGATAGAGCAATAAAATTTTGATTCTTGATTCACTAACTGATGGGGCCAAAACCTAATGAGAAACTATAACCTAAAATGGACTTATAACTCCCAGTGTTACTAGCCTAATCTGAGTCTGTGTAGTCGACCAAGTCATAATCTGGACCAACCCTTTAGTGTATCCCATACCTATGTGAATCCTGAATGTAGTGAAATATCCTCTTATTTTATTTTTAGTGCATCTCATGGGGTTCTTCTATAAATTTCAAAATAATACAAATTACATAAGAGATGTTTGGTCTGGTGTGAGTCAAGTAAATTAGGCTACCAACAAGTTATCGATAGAAAGTAGCATCAACCAATGTAGTAGAAAAATCTACCTTGATCTTAACTCCAGATAGAAATGGAATAAAAAATGTCTTATAATCAGCCATATGAAACCATTCTAAAATATCAAGAGAGTACTTGGGCTATGAAAGTGAAATATTTAAATCTATTTGAGTGATTTCAATGCCAAGGTAGTGTAGTAAGTCCAAGTCAGTCAGGTGAATTTGTCTTGAAGAGTTTTCTTCACTAATGAAATAGTTGAAGAAGAAATCTATGTGATCAAAAGGTCATAAAAATACAAAACTAGTATCAACAATGAATCATCTTTCCACAAAAAGTACACATTTAGGTTTGAGTGGCATCTAGTGAAACCTAAAGTGAGAAGGAAGGAATCTATTTTGGCATGCCAAGCCTAAGGGGCCTATTTCAGACCATAAATGGATTTTCCAAGTTTACAAACTAAAGAATAATCTTGAAAAAAACCAAGTGGTTGCTCCATATAGATATCCTCTTTAAGGTCTTCATGAATAAATGCACTTTTCACATCCATCTGATATACACTCCATCCATGTGTTATGGCTACAACAAGTGTCAATCTAATCAAAGTCATCTTGGCCATAGGTACAAAGGTCTCTGAGTAGTCAATGTTGGTTATTTATGAAAATACTTTAGCTACCAATCTATCCTTATACTTGTCAATAGACCCATATGTAACATACTTGGTCTGAAATATCCAACAATATCAAACCAGTTTCCTTCTCTTAGGAAGAGAAGTCAAATCCTAAGTGTGATTGCTAATCAAGGAATCATATTCTTCATCCATGGCTATATCCCACTTAGGTATTATTAAAGCCTCTCTAAAAGTATAGGGATATGATGAGGAAGCAAAAAAGGCATGTGGTCTACTCTAAAATTCTGCTCGAGTATGTCTATCATCATTTGGATCCCCTACCCAAGTGCTTGCACTATAAAGTATCTACCTAGATCAAAGAGGGATAGAAATGGGTGAGTTAGGTGCCAAATCCCCTTCCTCCAATACATGCCTATAAGTGGATGAGGATGATTACACATCACTCTACTCATTGTCATAATTAGAAGAAGAAGAAGTGGCCTCTACCTCTGAAATCTATTGTGAATGATTTGAATCATCGAACTGGTCATCCAGACTAAGTAAAACTGATGTAGAGGGGGAAGTGTCAGGTAAATATTTGGTGAAACTATCCTAAAACCTAACATTCCTTTTAATGAATAACTAATGAGTCATAGGATGTAGGAGTCTATAACCCTTGACCCCATCTAGATACTAAATAAAGATGCAAAGTTTGGATTGAACCTCCTTGGACTTGTATTTATTTTTAGGAATGTGCACCATTGTTAGTGATATGAAGACCTTGAAATTCTACACCTCTAGTTTCTTATTATTCCAAGATTCATAAGAAGTGATGCCCTTTAAATATTTATGAGGAACTCGATTCTGAATATAACATGTATAATTGATGGCTTCTACCTAGAATTATGTAACTAATGATCTAGAGTGAATCATATAGTTAGCCATCTCTTTCAAGGACTGATTCTTTCATGATACTACACCATTATGCTAATGAGTATATGAAGGTGGTACAAAATTGCTCAAATCTATGGTTGATGTACTCCCTCCATTGTCTATTAAATGAATTTTGATGCACTTTCCAAATTTCTTCTCAGCTAAAGCCTTGAAGTCTCAAATATTATAAAAAAATTTAGACTTTTGTCTAAGAAAATAGACCCATTTGTATCTAAAAAAATATCAATGAAGGTGAGGATGTATCTAGCTCTGGTAAAATAAGGATAGAAAAACTACCCCATGACATCACTGTGAATCAACTCAAGAGGTACTAAAGTTCTCATAGCTTTACCTTTGTGAAAATTTTCCTCGAGATGTTTGATATGGACACAATCCTCACAAAGTCCCTTAGAGAATTTAACTCTAGGCAAGCCTATAACCAATCTTATTGACTCAGTTGCTCAAGATAGTTTTATTTAAGTTGGCTAAACCACTCATGCCATAGTCTACTAACTCCATCTGAATGGGTAAGCAATGCGATAGGATAAAAATTTGGAGCAAAATGGGAGAAGATGTATAGCTTATAATGGTGATTATCCCTTCCCAATGTAACTATATAGTCATTATGTAGCTCTCTGATCTCAACTAAATTTGGTGTGAAATTGACTCTCATGCCCTGCCCTATGTGGGTAATCTGATATACTAAAATAATATTTGTTGATAGTGAAGGTACACTTATAACATTTGTAAATTTTCTACCTTCAAATTTAATATTCCCTCTTCTTTCAACCTCTACTAGAGTGTCATCACCCAAAGTGATATAGGAAAATCTAAATGGCTCTTAGTCAAGAAACTCAACCTTTGATGAACTCATATGGTGTGAAACACCAAAGTCGATAAGGAAAGAAGAAGTAGATGTGGAAGCCAGTATAACTAAATCTTTTCCCTTAGGTTTCTCCTTCCCTTTTTCATTTTCCTTAGAATATTATTTGGATAATGATGATTGGTTGATAGACTTAGGGACCCCTATAATATTTTTCTTTAGGAGATGTGTAAGGTGGTCTATCATTTTCTTTATACACTTGTGCTCATCATGCCCATTCTTCTTGCAATAGGAGCACTTAACCTTTTCTCTCTTAATTGTCCCTTCAAAGAAGGAGATTTCAATGCTAATTTTTGTAGTGGTTTTCTTTTCTTTCTTCTCAAAATCCTTGCCCGTCTATTTCTTGTCCTTATTGTTAGAGGTTTTCTATTTTCCATTCACAATAATGAGGGTTGAAGGTTTAGAATACTTGAGGGTTCCCATCTGGGTTAATTTATCTTTTTACTTAGTTAAATATACAATGATGTCATATAAGGATGAAAATTTATAATTGGCTCCCATGGCTCTCTTCATCACATAAAAGATAAAAAGATATAGAGTAATCAGGTCCTAGTTTTGTAAGCACAAAAATAACTAACTATTGATCTTTTTTCTCAATTTCACACTCTTTTAAATGCAATGTGACATAAACTTGGCAAATAATTCCTCCAAAGCGTCAAAGTTTCTAGGGCTTATACTAATTATCTCAATCTCAAGTTCATGACCCCTAATGGTGTCAATTTTCCCAAATAAATTTTCTAGGGTGTCCCATACTTCTTTGGGATATTTCACTGAGTCTATATGAAATAAGAGTTTTGATGACACTAAAAGACATAATATTATAAAATATTCATCACATTTATTAAACTATTTTATCTTATCTTACTTAGTTATGGGCTCAAATTCTACCCTCATAGTTATGCGAAACAACCCTTTACTTTTAAGAACCATTGTAATCTTACTTTTCCATTCCTTGTAATTGAAGGGTGTGAGTGCATTAACAATGCTAAGATTCATTGTAGATTTAAGACTAATTTGTTTATTTTTTGTTGTTTTGGAAACCAAAATTGTGTAAAATAAGAAAATTACATAACAAAATCACAACCACAATACAACCCCCCTGAAATTATGTCAGATGCCCCACCCCCAAATTTTGGTACTATATAAAGTAGTGAATTTTATAAGGAAAATTGGCTTGATACATGGAAAATAATAAAATAAAAACTTTTGAAAAATATGGTACTCAATTTTGAGTTACCATTTGCAAGATATCAATAAAACAATTTACCGTAAATAGGCCCATGACTAAAAACTTGGAATTAAAAGTTAAAAAAAAGTACCCTTGGGTGAGGTGAAATATGCATTTCAACCACTCATTATAACAATAATTTCACCATGGACTTAAAAAATTCAATGGAAGTAAAAAATAGTTTACCTGGCTACCTCAATATACATAAAAACAAGTTTATTTTCCTCTTTTAGCAAAAATTACAGGTAGTAAGGTAAAAAAGTAATTTCTAGCTAGTTTTTAAGAGGAAATAAAGGTAGATAGCTATTGTTTTGGTGTCTTAAGCCTTGATAGGCACTACCAAGAAGGTGAGATTAGGTCTTCTACTAATTAACATGCATCCTTCCAATGCAACATATGGAAATAAAATATGACAAAGGGATACCAATGAAAATTTAATTTTATCACCTCTACGCTGACCAAACATAGCCAATGTAGACTTTTAACATAGTAAAGTTTCAATACAATAGCTTGGGAATGCAACACAACAGACGGTGGATGCCAAGTGTAAGAAAAAGATGCCATGTTGCTCAAAATGAGTAGATACGATGCCAAGTATAGCTAGCAAATCTTGACATAGTCCTCTAAGAATCTAATGCCTAGTAGCTGAACTTGATCCTTTTTTTCTTCAATGTAGGTCTAATCTTTTCTAAGATGAGAAAAATACAAAAAAAAAAAAAGATAGATGCCAAATATTTTTCATGCTACAACACCACTGTTATAACCACTCAAACTCTAATGATTTTCTATGTGACAAATTTCAATGGAATGTAGCAAAAGGTGGAAAATAATGAGTGAAAGAAATGCCAAGAAATAGAGTATGACACCAAAGGATCTAACACCTTTCTCTTCTACTATAATGCCTCACTTTTATTCTTCCACATAGTATATCATATCAAAATTCCTAAAAATAATTACAACACCTTTATCCTTGCTGGCAGATCTTAGATAAGAGAAATAGAAAAAATAATGCCAAGTTTGATGTAGATCCAATGCTAAGATTAACAAAA